>BJCO01817921.1:0-12460 GCA_018326465.1 Flaveria floridana | reverse complement strand
GAACATACATGAAGGGCTGACAACAAGTGATATGTTGATAGTTGATGTTCCAGGCATATGACAGGAAACTGTTCTCTCCTCCATGACTTCAAACATAAAGATGCTTCTTATGTAGCATTTGATTGGAAAAAGAAGGAGGTAAAATTATAGGCGAAGGAATGGTAGCCAATGGTGTGCTCAAATTTGAGAAAATAAATTTTTGTGAAAACTTGCAATATAATTTACTTAGTATGTCTCAAATTTATGATCAAATCTATACCACTTTATTTGATAACACTCATTGTTACATTCTTAAATGTGGTTTGAAAATCCCCGATGATTACATTCTTCTTAAAGCACCAAGAAAAGGCAATACATATGTTTTGAACATAAACAACACCTCACTAACATCAAATGAAACATGCCTGAACTTTAGGTCATCAGAAGATGAATCTTAACTATGGAATAGAAGGCTGGTTCATTCTAACATGAAGAACATGAATAGGCTGGCCAAAAATAACCTAGTCATTAGCCTTCCTAAGAAAGAATTTTAATGTTCTACTCATTGTTCTACATGCTATAAAGGAAAACAACACAAGGTGTCTCATAAGTCCAAAAGAATAAACACAAAAACCACACCACTCAAATTGCTTCATATAGATCAGTTTGGTCCAACCAATGTGATAAGCATTGGCAAAAGCCAATATTGTTTGCTGATTGTGAGTCCAAGGATCTCAATTCAGGAATTATCAGTATTAAAACAAAAACAAGTTAATGATCATGGAATAATCATTAATTGCTGTTTAATTGTGTTAATTGTTAATTTAATAACACAAACATGATGTCACAGTAAATACAAACACAATAATTGATTCAAAAGTATTTCATTAATTATTGAGTAATGATTACAAAAGAATAATTATGAATACTATGAACATTGATTTCTTCAATCAAATGAATGTTGTTGTTGATGTGACGGCGGCTTGGGTTGCATAATGATGTAATGGTTGACAGCCGTAATATTGATTAATTGTGTTCACCGAATTGTGAAACCTAGGACTCATATTTATAGACAATTATGAGTCTGTTAAAGAAACACCGGATCTATTGGGATTTGTTATTGACTTGTTGACTTGTTTACTAGTTGAGATTGGACGTGTTCTAGTCTTCCATAGGAACCTTGTCTTCCACAGGAACTTCTGTTCTTCCGTAGGAACCTTGTCTTCCGCAGGAACTTCTGTACTTCTGTAGGAACCTTGTCTTTCGTAGGAATCTTTGATTCATACAGTCCTTATCTTCCGTAGGAATCTTCACTTGAATAATCCTTGCGTGGTGTTCATTTGAAGACAAAGGATGTCTTGTAAGTAACATATCTACGGATTAATATTATTGTTCATCCGTAGATGTTCCTTACACTTGGCTGATTTCAGAAATCCTACCAAGTATATTGTTTTTGCCTGTCATCATACAAAAAGCAACACATATATATATGGGTTAACCTATATACTCAATGCATATATATATATACTGATAGTTAGTTACAATCATTTATTACAAGATTTGATTAAAGTTCTAAGCCTATACAAATTGATCTAGATCTATTTTCTCTAGATCTAACAATACTCCCCCTTAGGCTTAGATTCTTGTAATCATTCCTTCAAAACTGAAATCTCCTTGACTCTGGCAATCATCTTGTTGTAAAAGTAAGACACAACAGTCTTCTGATCATCATATTTGTAGTTGATCTTCATCTTGCTGAGCTTCTTTAGAGTTTCAAAACTAAGTCCCAGAATATCTTCTTTAGTGGTGAGTGTGTCTAACACTTTGTTGTTATACACCACCTCTAGCTCATCCTGTTCTGATATTCTGAGTTCTGAGACTTCATCAAAATTTGTTCCCTTCAGCAGTCCAGCATTATGTCTTCTTCTCTTGTAAGCTTTTGCATGAAGTTTGTCAACCACTTGTATTACATGGACTTACAGGAACAGATCATTTTGTGCTCTTTCATCAGTCAGCTTGGGAAAGAATTTGTCATATAAGTAAGAAGTGTAGCTAGGATGGAGTAGCTTGATTTCCACAGGGTCAAAGATCCTGATTCGTTCAGCTTTCTTGTTCTCAGCATTCCTTAGTAGCACTAATTCCTTTGTTTTCTCAACATATCCCCATTCAGTTATGGGATATGTGTATTGATTCCCTTCAATTGACTTGATGGCTGCTGTATTTCTATTGTTGTATCCAATCCTCCTCAAGAATTCATCATCTACTGATTCCGAGGCATTGGATTTAAACATTTTAAGGCCCTTAATTCTTCTTTTGTGCTCAACATCTTCTCTTTTAGCCTCAGCAAGCACATCATCCTTGAATTTTGTCTTCAGTTTACCCACCAGTATTGAGAAATCTCTTCCTCTTGGGTGTATCGGGTAATTAGAGATTATCAGACTTTGTAAGTCTTTGAGATCACTCTCACGTAAGCATAACACTAAAAACACATCCTGGAAGTATTCCACTCTTCCAGATGTTCTCTTAATTACTGCATAATCCCAGTCTGGATCATATTTCCATGCCATAATCCAATTTTCTTCTACAGAACTGGGAGTTGTGAGGTGATCAATCAGCTGAATCAAGGTAGACTTTCATTCAGTGATTTCTCTGATAGTAGTACCAAGTGGTCACACTTTGCTTGGGTTGACTTCTCTTGGTTCTCTGATCAGTTTGTCATTCCCTTTGTGTTGGTCTTTAGATTCAACAGTTATAGGATCAGCAGGTAGTTTGTTTTGTTACTCATAGGATGGATTTGGAGCTTCAGTTCTGAATCTAACGCCAGTTTCAAGTTCAACTTCCATGACATGCTCCATCATCCTCCTCAGTTCACCAACTGTTCTTTCCCTTCAGCTCATGTGACTTGTAGTTATGACCTTGTAACCAGCAAGTCATATTGTACTTGCTCAGCTTAGCTGTGTCACAGTGGCCTAACTCTTTCTTAATAATCTGAACTGATTGAAAGATAGTGAATGCTTGTAGTCACAGTTTGGAATCATAAATCTTGCAAGTTCAAACTCTTTCAGTAAATCCTTCATCTCAGATAAGTTCATCCTCTCAACCATGTCATAAGGGAAACCATGGTTTATAAGGGTCATAAACATAGTTGACTCAGGCCTCTCTCCTATAATATCTTCAGTTGTTAGAAGTTCATCAGCCTTTGAGTCTTTATGGTCAGTTGGTGAGTCCATCTTGGTTATCTCATTCCACTCTTCATCACTGTCGCCATCATTACTAGATGTCAACTTCATAGTAGATACATCTATTGAAAGAGTATGCTCAGGAGATGTGGGCTTTTACTTTTTAGGGGAACCTTCATCTTCATTCTTCTTCTTGATAGAGCCCAAGTATTGTCTCTTCCGTGAATACAAAATAAGTTTCTTTGAAGCTTCAGTAGATTGTTTTGATTGTTGAACACTTGGGGCATCCTTTGATTCCAAAGCATAAATCTTCATCTTCAACTGTTCAATCTCTTGATCTTTTTGCTTTATCAATTCAGCTTTTGCAGACACATCATCGGTGATTTGCTCTATTTTAGAGATCAGCTATTCCATTTCATCTTTCTCATATCTCACAGCTTCTTGCAGTTCTTGTTCATGTTTGAGCAAAGCATCGATCACTTCATTGTTATTTTGTACATCTTCTCTAAGCCTTTTCAGTCTGGCTTCTTGCTTCATTAACTCTTCATCCTTCTCTTTGATAATCCCTTTCAGTTCTTGAATTCTTTACTTTCCTTTATTTGATTTAAGTACCAACTTATTGTACTCAGCAACCAAATAACTCTTGCTTACAGGGATGTCTTTATCACTTTGGTCATCTCCATCATAAGCAATCACATCTACTTCATTCTCTTTTTCTTCCTTTTCAACATCAGACTCGATCTTGTTTTCTTCAGTAGCAGCTACATTAGCTGAACTGGAACAGTGTTCACTTACTTCTTCTTCATGGTGTTTAAGTTGTTGCTGATCCATGTGTTGCTGATCTATAATTGGAGACACTGGAGCAGTGTGATCAGACAGCACTTGGTTCTCAGAATTTGTGACTGAAACAGGAATAGTAATTGCTTGAGACATCAACTCAGTCTCTTTTGTGTGAACAGAGTTTTAAGACTGAGTTATGTGAACAGGCTCAGTGTTAGCACTTTCCGGGGATGTAAGTTTAGGTGTTAGTGGGAGTGGATGAATAGGGGATATGGTTTGGAAGGGTGAGAATGGTTATGTGTTTTGTGAAGCTGGGAGAGAAACTGATTAGGATTTGTGTTGTTCAAGTGAGATAGGCTGGGTGTTTTGAGAGGAAGAGGACAACTGTTGTGGTGACACATGTTGATGAATGGGTCAGATAGGATCAGTGTTTATGCTGACTGGTGATTGATATTGATGAAGGGATGTTTGGTTCGGTGAGTGTGAGGCTTGATCAGATTCAGCAGATGATTCTTCTTCATTTTCTACCCATATAAGTTCTTGTGGAATGTTGGCATCAGCATCCACCACGTGAGCAAACATAGGCATGTCCTCACCTTGGTATTTTCCACTGATCTTATTCAGTACAGACCTTCCTAGGTGAGCTTGTACAAACACCTCTCCTTCCCTTACAGTCCTTGGAAGTTCAGCACTGATAATCAGTTGCAAAAACCTTGGGAACATATACATCTTGTCGGTCCTTTGCAATTTCACTTGATCGCATAGACAGTTGAGGATGTACTTAGAGTAATTGTAGGTTCTTCCCTCAAAGATCCTAATAATTTCGGAGGAAATGTGTCTTGAGAACCTATCAAGTCCTGACTTCCTGTTTGAGATGCACTTCAGATAAGTGTGACACAGGAATCAATAGGGCTTGCATAACCTTCCCTTCTTGATCTCACCCTTGTCAAAATCACCTTCATAACCCATCAGGTGAAAAACTTTTTCTATGTATTCGTTTTCGAACACATCTGGGTGTCCCACCTCGCGTTCGCCCAATTCAAGTGATCTTCTGATCATTTGTTCATTGATCCTTATTCTCTCAGTCAAGATTTCAGCGTCCATCACTTCATCGTCTCCATCTTGTTCTACTCGTGTCGTATTCCAGAAATCGACAATATGATCTTGATGAATCACAGGCTCTGCCGTCAGGGCATAGAATAGCCTGGATCGTCGAAGATATCTGATGATATCTCGACATCCTTCAGAAGCAGGATCATCCACATTCTGGAATGCGCACACATTATGCTCTTTCGTAAATCTATTTGACATCTGAAAATAAGAACGAAGATTATGTTAGCATTAGAGTAACTCACATGAATACGAATCGTTTTTAATGACAACCAAAGATTAACCAGTTCAGTACTGATGATTAGAACATGATTTACCTTTGCGACACTGATATTCGATCACTATGTAATGATTTTTACAATTTCTTAGGATGGATTTTTGAAAGTTTGAAGAAGGGGGGAAGTGTGCGCTTTTCTAGGTCAGAAAAGTGAAAAGTGCTCTGAAAAGTGATTAATGACTTCTTAAAGTCAAAAACCTCATTTATAAGCGGACATATTAATTTCTTTTATTAAATATGTTGGGCCTTCTTTTATTCAATATGTTAGGCCCACTTCCCATTTATCCCTTTCCGCAGAACATCTGCGAAACCTTAACAACTGCGGTTGCCATAACATCTGCGGTTGCCTTAGTTGAAAATCAAATGCAACACATCTTATTCATAGATTACCATTCTATGCACATGAATTATACTCTTAATGTTACTTGCATATTCGTAGTTTACCAATTCTACGATTATGCAGTTATATTTTTACTGTTCCTTCTACTGATGCAGAAATTTCAATGTTACTTCTGCGGAGGCAGAAATTTTACTGAAACTTCTGCGGAAATTAAAGTTTGGTTGAAACTTTAAATGTATGATATCTATCAAGTAATAGAATCATTTATTGATGTTGGACATTGTCGACTTTGTTTGCATGACAATTAAGTACAAGAAGGCTTCCTATATCCTGCATCCAAGTTAGTGCTCAAGTTCCAATTCCTTCAAAGGTTTTTTTGATAGCTTTGTATTGATTTTCATGCATAACTTACTCCCCCTAAATTTTTGATTAATGTAAAGCTGTTTCATTCATCAGAAATTTATGTTTGAGAGAAGCATGAAAAGCATATGATTGTCCAAAAAAAGATGTAAACATTGAAAAGCACAAATTAAACAAATTTACAAACTATTCAAGCATGCATATGTATATAGGGATCATACTATAACATAAGGCTTTATCTGATTTTGATTCCATGAATGAGAAATGATTTGATATAACACCTGATTGCAAATATAACGATCCACTTAAATTCATACAGGAGTAATGTATCAACTAGGCATGCAGTTTATGATGTTTTGATATTTGTTGATCAGTAACTATCATGTGCTCCACATTCAATTCTCATTAGAGTTTGTCCTCCGTAGGTGAGTCAAATCATCACTTTTTCACACTTATTGACTATCTATATTAAGTTATAAGTTCTATCTTGAGGCATACTTATAGTCTCATTAATGCTTTTATGATTAAGCTCTGAGACAATATACAGTTGATCACAAAGGATTCTTTTGTGAGCTGAATATGATCCGCATAAAGTCACCAGGTCTTTACTTACGTAAAACAAAGGTGCTATCATCCCAGGTCTTTGTTTACACAAAACAGAGGGATAATGAAGATCATACTCTTTAATCATATACCCAGGTCTTTGTTCACACAAAACAGAGGGAATATGATTTTGCAAAGATAGAAGATTATAAAGTGTTTCACATAGTGTGCTTGGGAGAGTGATTTGGTCACATAAGGATAAGACTTACCTGCTTGAACCTCAAAATGGAGTTCCCACAGACAGTTGCCTATTTCTTTATGTTTAGCATGCTCTAAGTGTAGTTTCCACTCAAGATGAACCTACTTACATATCATAGTGTTTTGAATCAGTTTGAAGGGTAATTATACTGATGAAGTAAGCCAAGGCATTGTGTACTATCATTTCCCAAAGACGTCATGCTGAAAGTAGTCACAGAAATGCAAATATACAATTTTTATTATTATTATTATTATTTATTTATTAAAGAAGATAAACTCTATGTAGAAGAACAGTCACATGCTTTTCTTTGTTGAAGACAGGTTAATCTAAGTTAATCATACCCAAAGACTCAATTAGAAAATTAAATCTAACTGAATCAAAGGCTTTAGTGAATAAATCAGCAGGCTGATTTGTTGTATCCACTTTGATTAGCTAAGTTAATCTAAGTTAATCATACCCAAAGATCAACCCCTTTTCTGAGCAATCCCTCAGAAAATGATATCTGATCTCAATATGCTTTGTTTTGCTATGTTGTACTGGGTTACCAGTTATAAACATAGCAGCTGAATTATCAATATGAATTGGTGTTTGAAGGAAATTGTAACCATAATCAAGTAATTGGTTTTGCAACCAAAGTACTTAAGAGCAACCAGCTGAATCAGCTATGTACTCAGCTTTAGCTGTGGATACAGACACATTGGTTTGCTTCTTGCACTGGCATGAAACAAGCCTTGGTCCTAGAAACTGACATCCACCAGTTGTGGATTTTCTATTGTTGTTGCATCCTCCAAAATCACTGTCTGAGTATGAATAAAGACTGAAGTCACCATCTTTTGGATACCACAGTCCTAGTGCTGGTTTTCCTTTCAGATATCTGAAGATTCTCTTCACAGCAATCAGATGAGATTCCTTTGGATCAGATTGATACCTAGCACAAACACAAACAACAAACATTATGTCAGGCCTACTGGCAGTTAAATACATTAAAGATCCAATCATAGATCTATACAATCTCTGATCAATAGATTTTCTAGCAGGGTCAGACACAATCTTTTCTATTTGTTGAAGCAGGTGTTTTGCATGATGAGGTATCAGCAAGATTGTACTTATTTAAAATCTGATGAATGTACTTTTCTTGATTGATAAAAATTCCATCAGATTTCTGATGAACTTGCAGGCCAAGGAAGAAAGTCAATTCTCCCATTAAGCTCATCTAAAACTCAGATTTCATTAACTCCTCGAAGTTCTGACATAACTTCCTGTTGGTTGATCCAAAAATGATGTTATCAACATATATTTGGACTACCAAGAGATCTTGATGTTCTTGTTTGAGAAAGAGAGTCTGATCTATAGTTCCTCTTTTGTAGTCATGCTTTAGAAAGAAAGAGGTCAATGTTTCATACCACTTTCTTGGTGCCTGATAAAGTCATAACAAAGCTTTGTCTAACTTGTAGACTCTGTGTGGGTAGTCTGGATCCTCAAATCTAGGTGGTTGTGCCACATATACTTCTTCATCAATTTTTCCATAAAGAAAGGCACACTTGACATCCATTTGGTACACAGTGAACTTCTTGAATGAAGCATAAGCTAGAAAGACCCTGATTGCTTCAATTCTTGCAACTGGAGCAAAGACTTCATCATAGTCTATCCCTTCTTCTTGAGTATATCCTTGAGCAATCAGTCTAGCTTTGTTTCTCATGATTATACCTCTGTCATCCAGCTTGTTTTTAAAGAGCCACCTTGTTCTAATTGGATGCTGACCTTGAGGCAAGTCTACATGATTCCAGACCTTTTGTTTTCTGAATTATTATAGTTCTTCTTGCATAGCTTCAATCCAGCTATTGTCCTTTAGAGCACCTGTAATGTTTGCAGGAACTATCTGAGATAAGAAGCAGGTGAACAGGCAAATGTTTGCCCACTCCCCCTTTGCTTCTGGTAGTTCTTGTATTTAGGTCTCCTATGATATTATCTGATGGATGAGACTTATCAATTCTACTTGTTAAAATAGTATCAACTGGAATGGTTGACTCTAAGTTTGTGAAATCCATTGGAGCAGATGGATTCAGCTGTGATGTTGAGTCTATGAAGTAGTCAAAGGGTTCATGTTCAACAGGATCAGCTTGAACTTCAGTTGCATTATGGTTTTCTTCCGCAGTAATTTCTACGGAGGCATTTTGTTCTTCCGTAGGAGTAATAGCAACATTTATGGATTGAGATTGTTGATCTGCTAACAAGTTTTGTTGATTCAAAACACCCTCTCCACCCCTAGGAGCATCGGTTGAAGCATTATTTACATCTACGGATGTTGGATGATCATCTGCGGATGTATGTGCATGAACTGTGGATGCAAGATTTGCTTCTTTGGATGTATCTTCATTTTGCTGACTTAGATTATTTGATTCTTGCTGTAGTATAGTTGAAGGTTGTGACCTTGGCGGATCAGCTGATAGTGGCACTTCATTCAAACTTGGGGGAACAAATAGACAACATGTATCAGCAGAACCTGCATTGATTAAATATCCAGTGTTAAACGACTCTGTTAATGCATCTATATCAAATAACCAAGATGATCCTTTTTACAGTTGTTGTAAACATGGATTCATCAAAAGAAACATTAGGAGTCTCTTTAACAATGTTATGTTCTGGAATTTAAACCCTATATGATTTAGATGTGGATGAATATCCAATAAAGAAACCATCATAGGCTTTTTCAGAAAATTTTCCTAATTGTTCTTTAGTATTTAACATAGATACATGACACTCAAAAGCTCTAAGATATCCTATAAAAGGCTTCCTTTTGAATAAGAGCTCATAAGGAGTTTTATTATGTTCTTTGACAATCAAAGTCCTATTTTGAACATTGCATGCTGTATTCACAGCTTCTGCCCAGAATGTGATGGGTAACTGAGAGTCAGCTAGCATTGTCCTAACTGCTTCTATGAGAGTTCTATTTCTTCTTTCAGAAACTCCATTTTGTTGTGGAGTTCTTGGAGCACTGAATTGCCTTGCTATGCCTTTATTCCTGCAAAAAGAATCTAAATCAGCATTAACAAATTCAGTCCCATTATCACTCCTGAAAATTTTAACTTTTAAATCAAGTTGATTCTCAATCTTTATCACAAAGTCCATTAATGTTTCAGATGTTTCACTCTTTTGTTTTAAGAAAAAGACTCAGGTGAATCTAGTGAAATCATCTACTATCACTAAGCAATATTGCCTTTTTCCAATGCTCATCACATTGGTTGGACCAAAAAGGTCCATGTGAAGCAATTTGAGTGGTGTAGTGTTAGTATTGATTAATTTAGATTTATGAGACACTCTATGTTGTTTTCCTTTATAACAAGAAGAACAATGATTTGAACAATGAAACTCTTTCTTTGGTAGTCCAATGACCAAGTCATTTTTCACCAATTTATTCATATTCTTCATGTTGGAATGAACAAGCCTTCTACGCCACAATTGTGATTCATCTTCTGAGGACTTAGATAACAGGCATGTCTCATGGCTTGTGAGTGTTGTGTTGTTCATATCCAAAACATATGTGTTTCCTTTTCTTGATGCTTTAAGAAGGATCCATTCTGCTAGAACTAAAAAACCAAGCTTAAGAATGTAACAGTTAGTATCATCAAATAATGTTGTATAGTTTTGATCATAAATTTAAGATACATTAAGTAAATTGTACTGCAAATTTTCACAGTAATTCACTTTTTCAAATATGAGCAAACCATTTGTTACCATTCCTTCACCAACTATTTTACCTCCCTTCTTATCCCCACCAAATTCCACATATGAGGCATGTTTATTTTTGAAGTCATGGAGAAGAGAACAGTTTCCTGTCATATGTCTGGAACAACCACTGTCAACATACCACTTGTTGCCAGCTCTCCATGATTGTTCCTACACAAAATAAGAGATCAATTAGAATTGACAACCCAAGCCTTAATTGTCTTAGGTTTGCCAGACTTGTCTATAATAGTTACTCCTTCATGAATTAATCTTGAAGTTTTAGTATTAATTGATTCTTTGTGATTTGATGGTGGTGAGGGTGATTCTGTTGAAGATGAGTTAGATTTTTGGATGTCTTCTTTCTTGTCTGATTCTATCTTCATCTTGTCTTTCTTTGGTTGATATTTTGATTTTGAGGTTGATCCTGAATTTCTGAAAGTTATATCATCTTTCAATTTTGATTGATTCACAGGAGTTCCTTTTTCAAAATTATCAAAGAAATCATCATTCACTTCAGTCTTCTTGTCTGACAGATCCACCTTTTTGTGAGGTGTTTTAGACTGAGTTGATATTCTTTTCTTCAAAGACTTATCCGCAGCAGAAGATTTTTGCTTTGATTTTTGTTGGTCTTTCTTGAACTTTGATTCTTTGTCACTTTCAAATGATTGAGAATCTGATTCAGACATTTCAGCATTTGACTTCTTTGTGCTCTTTGTCTTGCTCTTCTTGTTGAAATAACATTCCTGAGTTGAATGATTATTTTTGTTGCATATTGCACAATGTTTATTGAAGTAGCAATCAGAAGTCATATGATTGTTCATATTGCATATGGAACATTAGCTGCTGAAATAGCAGTCATCTGTATTGTAATTTTTCATATCACACCATTTGCAGTATTTTTCTTCTGAATTGTCTTCAGATTCAGACTTCTTTTTCTTGTTCAGCTTGTGGGGCTTCAACTCCTTTCCCAATGGATCACTTGATTTTTTCTTGCTTTTGCTAGGAACACAATCAACTGATTCTTGTTTAACTTTACCTGACCTTTGTTGCTTGAGATCCAACATTTTCCAAGCATGTTTTTTGGCAGTCCTTTTTGATACCTCATCCGAAGATTCAGCTTTAGTCTTCCGCAGCTGTTCTACGAATTCAGTAGATTTTGCCTTCCGCAGATCTTCAACTGAAGAATTTTTCTTATGTTTAGTTGATGCTTGTTTCTTCTTACCTTTATCTGAATGGGATAAAGGTACCTCCTTACTTGATCCGCAGTTAACTACTTCCTTTGATGATGAACTTTTGTGAAGATTCAGTTCTTGAAGTCCTTTATTTAGTTCAGCAATCCTCTTACAGATAGTATTCAACATGTTTCTTTGCTTTGGAGGATATTGCAGCCTTGATTCTTCAAGTACTTTTGGAAGACCAGTTTCAATATGAACATTCTTAGCAATGTTCAGTTGATCAACATCATGTTCATCAGAATCATCCAAGTCATCACATTTATCATAATCAAATTCTGAGTCATTGTGTTTTAAAGCTTCTGATTCAGAAGACTCCGTTTTACTCACCTCAGCTTCATTGTTAATGCTTAATTGATTTGTTTTTATGTCAATCTTGGTATCGGGCACAAAATGATTTGACAATGTGTTTGTCATTGTTTCAGGTAGAGTTGTCTAATTATCATTTATAGGTGGTGCAACAACATTATAACCCAACCCATACCTATTCTTTGATTCAATATGAGAGTTTAACAGCTTCTCATATTGTTGAGATGAAAGTTGAAACTTCTAAAGTTTCACTTCAGTTGATGCATAATCAGCCATGGATTTGGTTAAGGAAGTGGTCAGATGCTCAACTTGGGCTTTAAGGCTGTAGTTTTCAGAAACAAATTTTTCTAAATCCTTTTGCAAAGA
>BJCO01817919.1:0-15308 GCA_018326465.1 Flaveria floridana | reverse complement strand
AGTCTGATTTGTCCAGGTCAAAACAATCACCTTTCTAAGAGCTTTTAAAGCAGAGACATGCATTTCCTTTTCCTTGACATCATAAGCCTCTGGTTCTTTCTCTAGATCATCTTCAATATCTTCTTCATTTTCATTCTCCATCTCTGGTTCATAAATTAGTTTAAACTCCTTTTGTACAACTTCCTCTCCTGAAAAATCCTCCATGTTAATCCCCATATCATCATTGTCTCCTTCTAAAACAACCACTTCGGTTGCATCTAATCCATCACCATGATTTCCTCCTTCACCGGGTTCACATCCACTTAGATTAATAAATCCAGCCATAAGGATTTTTTCAGCCTCAACACCAACACCAATACCACCAGCACCACTACCACCAGCTCCTTTACCACCAGCTCTACTACCACAAGCACCACTAGAACCTTCTCCAGCCCTGGATGAACTACCCACTTGCAAGAACGGGTATTTGGATAGATCAGTTAGAACATCCATGTCATCTTCTGTCATGTAAGGCCCCGTTCCCGGAACACTTATAGTTGGACAATCATCACAATATTATATAAAACAATACACATCTCATAAGATTAAGCAGCGGAATTACATTAACAAAAACCATTCATTTCATTGATAATTACTGTTAAGCAATTCAACATTACTTAAGTTATAAAAGCATCTATTAATTGCATTACAAAACAATAATAATATTATGCGTTAATGGATGCCAGCCTTGTGCTGCCGAGTAGCTTCACCCTCATGCCATCCTCAGCAAAATTACCATCCCACTGAAAATGAATAAAAATCAGCGTTGTTGAGTGAGTTCTAGTTTCTAAAGCGTCGAAATACTTTATACAGTTTTTATATGAAAAATACTATTTTTCAATAAATTACTTTCTTTACTTTTGTACGCGAGCATTCATCGTACATACAACACAGTATAATCTTATTCATCATTCACTATTGCACGTATTCAATCATTTTGTACTTTATCATTATCTTTCACTGTTTCTAGATCCTGTCATAACCTTAGCCCCATCGTTGTGCATGCATCCACCTCATTCCCGGCACACAGCCGCCTCATTCCCGGTGTAAAGTGACAAGGATCCTGTTTCGTACTTGGGATCAGTCACCAAGACTGATCCCCCTGTGTGTGAACCCTCATGAGTTAGCCAAAATCGCACGCGATATTACACACAGTTGAGCTAGCAACTCTCAATGAGTTGTAAACCTCCTTTCATTGTGCTTGCAACACTTTTTATTCATTCATTCTTTATATTGCACTTTCATTATCATTAATCTTTCACTTTCATTATGATAATACTTTACGTATTCGAGCATAAACACACCACGTAAAGTCACATGATACTATATAATATGGAACATAAAAACAAACCATAATCATACATAAAATAAACAAATATAAGTCTCAAGTCAAACTAGGGTCAAAACCCCACAAATTCTGATTTTCCTAAAGTTTCAAAAAAATTTCTAAATGTTCTAGGCACATGAGAACTATGCAGGCGCATGACCCCTGGTTAGGCGCATCAACACTATTTGGGCACATGAACTCTTTACTTAGATATTTTTAGCCTAACTTTTGGGCGCATGAACTGTTCAGGTGCATGGGCATGTACTTAGGTGCCTGAGGAAAGTTTGGGCACATGGGCACTATTGGGGCGTATGACCCCAACACTTAGGCGTTTGGGCATTATGTCTGGGCGCATGAACTACTGTTCAGGAGCATGACTAACACTTAGGCGCCTGAGTAGATTATTTGGACGCCTAAGGGTACTGTTTGGACGCATGAGGTTTACTTGACCATTACAAGTCAATATTCTTGGCGCATGAGCCCTATTTGGGCGCATGACCACCTATTTAACATGTTTCTAAGTTATTTTCAGTCCCCAAACATCATCCTAATGTGTTCTTGACTTATATTTACCATACTAAGCATTAACTTATCATAAACATCCATAAAACACTAACATAAATACACAAGTACATACGGGTAACATACGTAATAATTATAAAAACATTACACATGTATTTTCAGCCCCAAAAAAGTTTAAAAACATATAAAACCGGGCCCTAGAACTCACCTTGACTGCTTCCTGATAGGTTCAAATGGATCGTTCTTGTGTTATGATTAAGCAATCAACAATTAAAAGAACAAAGTAATCAATAATTGCGAAGATTCAAATCAGTTTCTATTGATTAGATGCAACGATTACAGTGTACAATTAAGAGAAATGTTCAAAAACGTCTAACTAAACAATAAACATAATCCTATTTATACTTAACAAAGAAACTAAAGGAACATATATTACACAATAAGTCCCTATACTATTGCAAAAGTAAAATACAATGCAGAAGTAAAATACAAAGACAAAATAAAGACAACATGTTAATTCTTTAAGAGGTGCTAACGATACTCCCCTAAGATTTACATGGTCTTCAGTCTTTAGTTATCTTCAATCTTCATTCTCTTGATCTTTTTCAGCTTCAATCTTCTATCTTCTTCAGTCTTCTCAGCTACATTCTTCTATTTTCTCTTTATCTGCAATCTTCTTTCTTCCTGTGCATCCATCTTCAATCTTCAAAGTAATCCTCTGGTTTTTCTTTAACTTTAAACATTGGCTTCTCCTTGTAAAGCTCTTGTTCTCTTAAGGCTTTAGCAATAGCAGATTTGAACTTGCTAGATAATACACCTTGCTCAGGCTTTGCCTCATTCGTCTTTTTTTCCATTTTGTTCATGACTTCAAGTGTCTCTTTAGATAATCCTGTAATGTCAATGTTAGCGTATAACTCAATAGGCTTTGAATTACCGTTTGAGTATACTTCTAACACTCCCTTACTGGATATTCTCATGAACTCTATTTCTTTAATATCTTTCTTCATGATGTTTGCATAGGCCAAAGCTTTCCGTAGTGAAATCCTCTCCATAGCAGTATTCATCACTTTAATAATTGACAAGAAATATTTCTTATCATTTTCTGCTATTTAAGGAGATACTCGTTCAAACTTTTGCACTAACAAGAAAGATATATAGCTTGGATGCAAAAATTTGAGCTCAAACAAACCAAAAAGTGTAATCATATCCTCATTCCAGTTTTTGAGATTTCAAACTAACTTTAGCTCAAATGTTTCAGTATTGTAAAACCATCGCAGGATAGGTTTTGATTTATGTGTTCCATCAATAACCTTCAACCCTGGAGTCATTACCTTTTCAAAGTAGTCATCACAAAACTCAATCAGGAAATGCTCATCCTCTGATTGTTTTCCCTTTATCTTTCTATTCTTTTTCAATGTAGCAAAGTACTCCTTGCCCTCTTGAGAACATCTTGTTTCCAAGAAAGCACTTGCTCTTGTAATTCCTCTATTCAGCAGCTCTACAAACATCTCTCCATGCTTAACTCCAGTCGGATTGATCAAAGGCAGTTTGTTCAACTCCTTTAGGTCTTGAACTGGGAGCTTTATCATGCTCGAGTAAAAGTGATAAACATCACACACATCATTTACTTGTTTGATCAAAAAGGCATCAAAGATCTCATCGTATTTCCAGGCTACAATCTTAACTTGGTTGGTGGAATCTGGAGCAATCATGGCATTCAGCAGTTCTGATATAGATTGTCCTTTTTGCAGTACATTACTCACCAAGTCTCATGTTGATCTGGCTTTGTTAAATATTTGTTTCTGATCAAGAGAAACTTTATAAGCTTGTTTCTCTGTCTCAGGAAACATTCTCATCAGCTCTTTCCTTTGCTCATACACGTTTCTTTTCTGAGCCATTTATCTGATCTCTTGAGGCTTTAGCACTCGTGTTCTCTTGGTTATCTCCAGGTATTAAGGATTATCCGTGTCCAGTATAATCATCTTGTTAGATTGTTTCTCTGTAGCTTGAAAACTTCTAACAAGGTTCCTTAAGGATTCACCTTGGAGTCTCTTTAATCTTTTCCATGGGTAGTTTCATGCCTGTAACCAAGATCTCAATGCAACAATGCTCTTCTCATCAGGATCCGGATGGTGAAGCTTTGAGCTTGGCATTTCTTCAACGTTTATGCTCTCTTGCAATGGATTCCAGCCTCCATGCTCCACTACAATCTCATTTGGATCCACTGGTGCTACTGACTCAGCAGTTATACATTTCTCATACTCTTCATTTATCTGCGTCACTATCAGTCCATCCAGGAATACTCGGTTATACTTCATCTTTACAAGGAAGTTATATATATCCTCAAAATCAATAAGAACTTCATCAGGAGTTGTTTCCATAGGATTGAAGTCCTTTTCAAGGTTTGCTTCATCTATATCTTCATCCTCCAATACCTCATCATACCGTTCATCATTAAATTCTTCTTCAATATCATCAAGTGCCTTAATAGTTTCTTGCACATATTTCTCTCCTTCCTCCTGTACTTTAGAAAGGATTTGAACTTTAGATGAAGATTCAGGTAACACTCATTCATCCAGTTCATCTAACTTCCTCTTACCTTTATCAGCAACAGGAGCTTCTTCAATATTAATTGGATTTACTTCAGAGACAATCTCAAGATCATGTGAATCAACCTCTTGAGCTTCTTTCAACTTAGCTAACTCTTCTTTTAGCATATCATTTTCTTCATTCATCTTTTTATACTTTTCTTCCATGACATCTTAATCTCTGATCATTACATCAAATGTCTTCATGATCTCAGATTTATCATTCACCACACTCACTATCTCATCTTCCTTCAGTTTAATAACTTCTTTCAACTTCAAGTTTTCTTCATTCAACTTCAAGTTTTCTTCTTTCAACTCAGCTATCTCTTTTTCTTGAGACATGATGACTTCTTTCAACTTTTCAGTCTCATTAACATCTATGATATCATCAGTCTGTACAGACACATTTTATGCTGTAATGATTGGAATGTCTTCAGATTCTACAGGAGATGTGCCTTGAAAGACAGACTCAGATAGCATAGCTTCCATAGACTCAAAATCAAATATTTGATTTTGTACATCAGCCTCAGCTTCTTCATCACCTTGTGCTTCTGTCATTGGATCATCATGAGTTTCACCAATATCATGTGTTTCGTCAGCATGATCAGATAAACTAGCTTCACTGCTATCAGCTTAATGTGCCTCAGTTGCACCATCATCATCATCATTACCACTATCATCTGATGAGCTTTTAGAAGCTTCATCATCATCAGAACTTTCATCATCATGTTCATCACTTTCATCATCCTCGTCATCAATAGTCTTATCAACAACATCCTCAATCAGATCATTTGGATCTATTGGTTCATCCTCAGACAAATGAAAATGTTGTTGATTAATATCAACCTCATCCATAGCTACATTCCTCATGTAATCAAATAGAGAAATATTTGGAGCTCCAGTAATAACTGCTAGTCTCTTGTACATAACTTCAGACATATGTTCAAGCTCTAGTCTATCACCTTCAACTCCATCTACATACAGGTCAGGGTGACCCATCAGTATAAACACCTCTCTACATTCATTGAATGTATACTCTGCTAAGTCTTGAGGATCATTCTCTCCCAGTCTAAGAGCTACTCTAATTGCTTGCTTAGAGACTTCAATCATCCTATCATTTGTTATGAATGCTCTCACAACCTTGTTCCCTTCATCATCTCTTTCTATCTCAGCAGTTCTCCATAATCTCTTAATAAATCTTGCATTAATCATAGGTCTAGCACACATGGCATACACATATTTTATTATCAGCAGAAATCTAATAATCTCCTCATAACCAGCTGCCTCTCTACTTTCTTCATCTAAATAAGCAACTACATTATGCTTTGGTTCAAATTTCAACTCAGCCATCTACATAAATAAACGCACAAAATTTAGATATCTAGATTTATTTGAAACAATTTGATTTTATTAAACTTTGAATTAATGTTAAGAAATTATTATGTTTTAAACACTTAGTTTTTATTTTACATCAAATTGTACTTAATCATTTTCTATAATTCCTTAAAATTCTGTCCAAATAATATTAAATACAATTTGTTGTATTATTGTTTTAGAACACACTAAGTCACTTATCATTTATCAAAGTTATTTATTAATTAAATTCTTAAGAATTCTTTAATTAATTTTTATTAAAAAAAATTCAAACTTTGAAACTGTTCATTTTCTTTATTTGAACTGATGAAGAACACCTTGTGCTCAATGTTCATGAAAACAACAGTTCCACATTTCAAAATGATCAAAATTCAGTGTATATTAACAATATATGATCAATTTAAGTTCTTAGATTCATTTTGATGCATCAATTTAAAGTTTTTCTAGTTTTAGGGTTACAAACGCCTAATCAGACTCGAAACGTCTGACTGATTTTGAATCAGTAACTTGAAATGAAATGATTTTATCAATGAACTTACATTCGTTGATCACATATACACTCTTTCGATTAACAAATTTCAGAAACAGATGACAATATTAAGTGTAATGGGTGAAATGGGTGTCGAATGAGTTCAGGGGTCTTTGGTTATGAATGAGTGAAAAATTCGAAGTGTTCTTTATATACTAAGTGTAAAATTCTAGACGCATGAGCACTGTATGGGCGTTTGAGGTTAGACGCATGAGAACTGTTCAGCCGCATAAGAACTGTTCAGACGGTCTTGCACTGTTCAGCCGCATGAATCTCTATGAAACGTCCAACACTTGGTCAACTTTACACTTAATACGTTTGGTACTATGTAGACACATGGGAATGTTGAACCGTCTAACACTTAACCAAATTTCTCAGACGTCTGACAACTGTTCAGGCGCATGAGTCTATGAGAAACACCTAAAGACTTGCAATAATTCTGAAATCTCATCATGCACCTAATTAGACTTATCGCCACTGTTTAGACGCATGAGTTTCAATACACTTGTATCTTTTTCACATCTTTCACCTGAACACTGTTTAGACTTATTAGCAATGTTCAAGTACTAATATTCAAACAATTTTCAGAATTTTGAATTTTTCCCAAAATTTGCATTTTTGACCCTCAGTTTTCACTTTTGACCTTTTAAACCCTTTTATTTTAGTTTAAAATTTCAAAATTAAATTTCCCTTCATTTTAGTCTCAAGATTAAACAAATTTGTCTTATTTTCAACATTTGCAAGAAGCTTTTCCACTTGAAATTTTTTATAGGTTCATTTTGTCATTATCAAAATTTTACATTATCAAGCACACACATACTTTGAACATTTAGCTTTATCCTTTCCATTCAACATTTTAATTTTGATTTTCAGAGAAAACTCTCACATTTATTACTCCCCCTAAACTTTTAAGTTTTATAAACTTTGAAGTTTCCCAAGTTAACATAATAAGATCACACTTATCATTGTTAAATTGCCTGCACACAGAAAACATGCATAAAATCAAAATTAAAGCAGAATCAAAATCTAATATTTACAATAGAATCAATGTCTGCAATGAGATCATATCAGATAAGATCAGCACATTAAAATAAAATAAAGTGTGAATAGTCATAGACAATGAATAAATCCTGATCAAGTGTGTTCCAGGTCAGTGATTTCACAGCAAAGGAGACACAATATCTAAGGACAGAAAATGAGTGTTTTTGATAAAAGGATCAACTCACTTACTTTTTCAATTCTTGGATTGATTAGGGTGGAGTTAGATATGGCATGATGTGACACATACAAAGACTTAGAGAGATCAACTATCATCAAGACATGCTAGAAAGTACAAATTCCCAACTTATTACCTGACATATATGCATAATCAGAGTTTATGTTACTAATTTAACAAAGAATGATCATGGATAACCATTTGATCAGCTCTAACAATCCATTTGAGTGGGTTGTGCACATTGGCATCTTTTACATCAAAGGAGAATATCTAGGTCTGTAATCACTTACAACAGAGGATATCTTAGCACTTCAGGTCTATGATGACTCATAACAAAGAAGTGAGATGATGCTTGTAACAGAGCTCATGATTAATCATATCACCATTAGGTGTGAGTGTTGTAACTTTATAAGCAATCAATCTGATAAGCTAATACAACTCAAAATACTCAGATGAACACACATTCAAGCATAGATGATTTAGTTTAATCACAAAAATTTACTTTTTCAGTATAATAGCATGAGATTGTCTACATATCATATCTGATCATGTTAGACTTTATTATCGAGTGAAGTATGCAACTGATCTTACTAATGTACTATCATTTCTCACATGTTGCAAAAATAGATTCATTCCTAAAAATGAATTAACAAATAAGGAAAGACTCAATTTTTTAGTTTTTGTTTTATATTTTTATCTTTAATTTTTGAGTTTTCTACTTTTGTATTTGGTTTTTCTATAAAATAAAACACACACACACAAACTACAATTAGGCAAATAACTTTGACAGGTTCTCTTAATATGACTTTTGGATTAGGGAAGGTTCTGATCATAGTAAGATTCAAAGAACTGAAAGAAGAACTTAGAAACCAGGTTTACACATGGTTAATAAGACCAATTGACTCCACTAAATACTCAAACCGTCTTGGTAAGAAGGCTTTAATAAATAGATCCGCTAACTGTTTTTCAGTTGCAATTTGAATCAAAATGATTAAACCTTTTTCAGAGTTACCTCTGAGAAAATGATATCGAATCTTGATATGTTTTTGTTTTTGAATGTTGGACTGGATTAGCTGTAATGAACATAGCAGCAGTGTTATCAATGTAAATAGATGTTTTAAGTAAATTGAACCCATAATCCAGCAGTTGGTTTTGCAACCAAAGTATTTAAGAACATCCTGCTGATGCAGCTATGTACTCAGCTTCTACAGTTGAACCAGAGACATTCGTTTGTTTATTGCATTGCCATGAGACTAATCGGGGACCTAGAAACTGACAACCACCCGTTGTAGATTTTCTATCTTGACAACATCCTCCATAATCCCTATCTGTATATCCATGTAGCTCAAAGTTTCCCTCGTAAGGATACCATAGCCCTAGAGCCGGTTTACCTTTGAGATACTTGAATATCCTCTTGACAGCAATTAAGTGGGATTCTTTCAGGTTTGATTGATACCTGGCACAGACACAAACAACATACATTATGTCTGGTCTAGATGCAGTATGATACATCAAAGAACCAATCATAGATCTGTATAAAGTTTGGTCAACTGATTTTCCTTTGGGACCAGGCTTAATCTTAGAGTTTACATCAGCTGGAGTTCTTATAGACTGACAATCTTGCAGTTTGAATTTTTTCAAGAGTTTGTCAACAAACTTCTCTTGATTGATGAATATACCATCTGTAGATTGTTGAACTTGTAGTCCAAGGAAGAAATTTATTTCCCCTATAGAACTCATCTGAAAACGAGACTTCATGATTTGTTCAAATTCATTGCACAGGTTTGGACTAGTAGAACCAAATATGATATCATCAATGTACACTTGCACACATAAGAGATCATCAACATCCTTCTTTATGAATAAAGTTGGATCGATTTTACCTCTTGTGTATCCATTTTGGATTAAGCGTTGTGACAATGTCTCATACCAAATTCTAGGCGCTTGATGGAGTCCATACAGTGCTTTGCTAAGCTTGTACACCCGATGTGGAAATTCTGCATCCTCAAAGCCCGGAGGTTGCTTCACGTACACATCATCACTAATTGGACCATACAAGAATGCACCTTTAACATCCATTTGATACACCTTGAATTTCATGAATGATGCATAAGCCAGGAAGACATGAATGGATTTGAGTCTTGCAACTGGAGCAAATACTTCATCATAGTCGATTCGTTCTTCTTGTGTTTATCCTTGTGCAACTAGTTTCGCTTTATTTCTAATAACTATCCCTCGATCATCGGTTTTATTTCTAAACAACCATTTTGTTCCTATAGCATTTTCTCCTTCAGGTAATTCACTAAATTCTACACTTCTTGTTTGCGGAATTAAAGTAATTTTTCTAGCATGGCTTCAATCCAACCATTGTCCTTTAACGCTTCGGTAACATTTTTAGGAACAATTTGAGAAAGAAAACAAGAGTATAAGCACAGGTTTGCTTGTTCTGATTTACTCCTTGTTGTTCTCTCATTCAATGAACCTATAATCTAAGATGTTGGATGGTTCTTGTGAATATGAGATGTCAGAATCTCATCACCTTGAACATTAACATCCAGATTTGTTTGATAAAGTTTGAGAACTGATGCAGTAGGCTAGAAGAATGTGGATTGAAATTTGGAACTTGAGTTGGTGAGTTGATAAAGTAATCAAAGTTACCAGTATCAACAGCATCACCGGAGATAGATGATGTTCCTGACTCAGGTTGCACAAACTCATTACCATCATTAGGAATTTGTTGAGAATCAACAGAGTTTTCAAGAACTTGTTGTTGCTCAAGAATTTGTTGATCATTATTCTCTGAATTGAAGATGGGATCTCTCACAAATGAGTAAAATGGATAGTTTGGGCTCGAATCATCCATATCATCAGAGTCTGAGTCGTCACTAAAGGATCCAAGATCTCTTACCTGTTTCCTATTGACAGAAGAAGATTCAAGCAAATTAGAAATGAACGAGTTTGATAGCGAGTCTAAATCAAATAACCACGCTGGAACATTTGCAACTGATGGAAAAGAATTTGCATGGAATTAAACATTGAACGTTTCAATGATCACATTCGTCTTAGACTTATAAACTCTATAAGCTTTAGAAGCTGACGGATATCCAAGAAAAATCCATCATCAGATTTTGCATCAAATTTGCCTAGCTGTTCATTCGAATTTATAATCAAAACAGGACAACCAAATGATTTAAGAAAATTTATGTTTGATTTGCTACCAAACATCAACTCATAAGGAGTTTTCTGTTTGTCTTTCACCAATAGAGTACATTTCTGAATGAAACATGCAGTAGATATGGCTTCATCCCAGAAAGCGATTGGAATCATAGCATCTGCTAATATTGCACGGGCTGCTTCAATCAATGTTTGGTTTTTCCTTTCTGCAACTTTGTTTTGTTGTAGAGTTCTAGGAGCACTGAATTGATGAGCTATCCTTTTTCCTGCACAAAATAATTCAACATTAGCATTTTTGAACTCTGCTCCATTATCACTTCTTATTATTTTGACTTTTAGATCAATTTGATTTTCTACTTTAGTGATAAACGCTTTTAACAGTTTAGCCGTTTTAGATTTTACATACAAAAAGAAAACCTAAGAAAATCTTGTATAGTCATCTATGATTACTAACCAATATGATTTCTTTCCAATGCTCTGCACGTTTACAGGACCAAATAAATCCATGTGTAACATCTGTAAAGGCTTTGAAGTAGAGTTTATCTGTTTAGACTTATAAGACGCTCTGTGTTGTTTTCCTTTCATACATGCTTTGTAGAGATCTGATGTAGCAAACTTCTTTGATGGAATTACTACTACATGACTTCCTGCTGCAAGTTTGTTCATGTTTTTGAAGTTGGAATAACTGAGACGTCTATGCCAAAGCTGGCTTTCATCATTTGATGCGTGAGCAATGAGACTAGTTGCTTTTGTTGAAGGGTCAACAGGAGACATATCTAACTTGTAGACATCTCTATCTCGAATAGCTTTAACAATAACCCACTCCTTGCTGATTTGAGATCCTGGCTTTAAAATATAACAATGAGATTCATCAAATAAAGCAGAATAAGATTTATTGCATGTTTGTGAAACACTCAAAAGATTAAAGTTCAACTGTTCACAGAAGTTGACTTTATCAAAACTTATAATTCCATATGATACCGTTCCTTCACCGGTTATCTTTCCACCTGCATCTCCACCAAAAGCCACAGGAGTACCATCTTTTGTCTTAAAGTCTTGAAGTAAGGCTTGATTGCTTGTCATATGCCGGCTACACCCACTGTCAACATACCATGTTTTTACTGGTCTCCGGGTGCGAACCTACATTCAAAGACATTTAAGATGAGTTAGTAACCCAAGCCAAGATGGTCTTGGGCTTTCCAAATTTATCTACAATGGTAAACTGCTTAAAATGGAGTTTGTTTACATCAGATTTCTTTTGATATTTTGGATTTTCAAATCCTTTTTGAAAGACATTCTGATTATCTTTTCTTTGTTTTGATCTCAAAGCATTAAACCTATTTTCAAGATCATCATCAAGAAATTTTGAACCATCATTTGAAACATTAGAAAAGTTTTTCTTGTTAAATGTTTCATTTTTCATTCTCACAGAATGTGGAATAAATTTTCCTTGATTGTATTACTGTGATGACATTATACTGATTATCATAATCAGAATTGATTCTTCTGAATGATCTCAAAACCAAGGAAGGTTGTTTTTGTAGATATTGAAAACCAAGATTATGATTTCTTTGAAATTATGGATGAACATATCCTTGATTACCAAAATCCTTCCTAGGTGAGTTCTTTCTGAAGAAGCAATCCTCAGTATTATGATTTCGTTCATCACACAATGCACAGTATTTGTTAAAGTAACAACCAACAGTTGTGTGATTTGTCATATCACATATGTGACAGTACTTGTTAAAGTAACATTCAGATATGTCATGATTGTACATGTCGCATATATCATAATACTTTTGAGTATGATTAAACAACACTTTATTAACCCTTGATGTGGAAGACACATTTGATTCTTGTTTGGATTTAGGGGTAGTTAGGTTAATATGTTGTTTCTTTTGTGTGAAGTTGGTCCTTTGATTCTTAGGATTGTGCTTTTGAGCTTGATCATAACTCTTTGATTCCTTAGATACAAATATTTTATGAACAGCGGAAGACTTAGGACCTGAACCTATTTTCAGATCAGAGTTAGATTTGATCTTAGGTTTAGATGAAGTTTCAGAGATTGTGTTCATGTCAAAAGTTCCTGCTGCCACAAACTTCACTGGTTTAAGTTCAATTGATTGATTTGATTGATTGATTTGTTCAACCTTTTTTGCTTTAGCAACTTTTCTTCTTCTTTGATCTCTTGTTCTTGATGAAGTTTTATTGCTTTGGATTTTTATTAAATCTTGAGAAAATTCTTTTTCACATTCTTTGTTTTTAATTGATTCATTTGAGCTTTAATCATCAGAACATGACGTGTCTGATTTAGCTTCTTCATATTTTCCTTTCATTTTGTTATTGACATCATTAGATTTTTTAATCTTTTGTTCAGATTCATTTTCTTCAATAACACTCTCACGTTTTCGTACAAAGATTTTTTTGTTCATTTGTTTTGGTTCATAAGATTTTACTTTAATAGGATGACCATTCTTTATCTTTTCTGAATCTTTCTCTTCAAATATTTCAATATTTATCTTTTTGATTTCACTCTCAACATTTGATTGACTGTTCTTCTTCTTTTCTTGAAACTATTTAACTTTAGCTTTATTCTCTGGTGAATGATCATGAGTATTAAAATTTTCAGGTAAGGTATTTGTAATTGATTCAGGCATAGGCTCATATATGAATCCTAATCCTGTTTTATCTTTATCTTTTCTTCCATTCGCCAGTTGTTCAACAATTGTCTTTTAGCTTTTAACTTTGGCCAAATCAATTTGAGTTGCTGTATGTGCCAGTTTTTCTTCTTCAAGAGTTTTTGTCATCTCTTCAAGTTGTTTCTTAACAAGTTCAAGTTCTTTTAATGTTTTGTTAAAAGAAGCTTAAAGATATATGATTTTATCATCAAAAATTTTATGATTAGTTTTCAGCTTGTTGTGCTTTGATTCTTCTTGTTTAAGTTTATCACATATTTTGAACAAGTAAGTTCTGTAGTGTTCTACTTGTTCAAAACATGCTTTTGTGCACATTTTCTCCCTTACGTCTACTGGAATTTCTGGATAAGAGTTTGAAGACTCAGTGTCAGATGATGAGTTCACAACCTTTGGTTGTTCAGATTGTGCCATGAGAGCAACTTCTTCAGCATTTTCCATTGGGTCAACTTTGTCACTCCAATCATAGTCTGCCTCATTGTCTGATTCACCTTCTGTCTTTGGATCCTTGTCTTCAAACCAGTCTTCATCATTCATTTTAGCAACCAGTGCTAAACCAGAAGTAAGATCAACTGTAAACTGTTTAGCATATGCACTCTAGTCATAACCATCCTTAATGGTTACAACCAGTGCTTTCTTTGGTTCTTCAATGGTCTTTTCTTCTTTGAGTTCTGGCATTGGCAGACTTTGATAAGGCTTTTTAAATATATTATGGGCCTATTGATGATATTTCTGATTGTTAGAACTACTTTGACCATTTCCTCCTTGAGTTCTTAGAGCTTTGCATTCTCTTGAAAAGTGGCCATAGCTGTTACAGTTAAAGCACCTTGACTTTGATTTATCAAACCTAACAGTTTTGTTTGCACCGGGTTTATAGTTTCTGTTTGCATATGAGTGCTTTTCAGTCCTGTAAGCTATCATGACCATCTGCCAGTTAAGTTCCATCTCTTATACATCATCAGGATCCATCTCAAACAAATCCTGCAAAATCAAATCAACTTGAGTTAGATGACTGCCTTGGTATGCTTGAAAACTTGCCATGAAAGCTGTAAAGGCAGATTTGGACTCTTCATCCTGTAAAAGGATGTTTAGAACATCTTTAACTTTGCTAGGATTAGCAGAGTTAGAAGATGGAGTCTCGTTCTGAGGTTTAGGAATTTTAGCTTTTGGAGGAGACTGTGGTTGTGGTTGAGTAGAGTAGACAGGTGTATTAGTGAAGAATCCTACTCCCACAAATAGATCACCCTCATCATTAGGAGTTGCTTCATCCTTAGCTAGAAAAACATTCTCTTCAGTATTTTCTAGAGAAGCAACATATTTGTATTGAGATGTTGATGCGTTTCTATCATTATTTCTTGATGTAACACCCGGAAATTTTCTTTGAAGCCGACGAAAGAAGAAAAGAAATAAAGCCCAAAGTCGAGATACCAAACTTGCCAAACGGGAAGAAACTTGGATGAGTGGGGGTATAAAAGGGGGAGGGCAGCCCACACCCTCCCCATTCTTGCCAAAAACTCAGCCAAGGGAGAAGAGAAGGAGAAAAAGGGAGAAAAGCTTGATTCGGGTGGATTCGAGCGTGAAAATCGAAGTGTAGCGGGTCAAATCGAAGCTCTACTTGACGGGATTGTTTGTCTGAGTTCTAGGACCCCTCTTTTACACGTTTTTGAATGATTTTGGGGCTGGAACACATCTGAAAATCGTTTTTGGGTATTTTGGGTGTAAACCCATTTGTGTATGTATGTGTATGTGTATGATTCGTTTGGGTCTTGATTTCGAGCTTGGTTGTGCTTGAATGGTGTCATGGTATGCTTCCCTAAGGTTTAGAATGGTTGATTTGAGCTTAAAA
>BJCO01817906.1:0-13977 GCA_018326465.1 Flaveria floridana | reverse complement strand
CCATGTGATATTCTCTCCTTTGAGCTCTTGTATTGGTTTGTTTCCGCTGCCATATATTGTTGCTAGTCTGTGACATCCCACCCTACCTGGGCCCGGGGTGTGACAGATTGGTATCAGATTCAAAGGTTGTAGAGAAGTCGGGAATACCATAGTAGACCTTAGGCTACAACCCTGATACCCTTGGACTGTCCTTGTGGGAAGTGTTGGAATGATCGGGTTAGGTAAATTGATGATTACACTTGATCAACGTAATCATGAATTTAGCAGACGTGTAATTTCCATCACGGACCTTTAGGTAATGTTTGGACTTTTATGATTCACGTTGATGATTTTGAAACTTATTTTAAAAGGGGGTTTAAATGACTTCTATGATGAACTATGTTATCTTACACTATTTAAAGAGACTATTGATTCGATATCATTGACAATTGATATGTTGGGACATCTGATACTATTTGATGAGACTATTGATTTAGATATCAATGACAAATGATATGCTGGAATATCTGATACTACTGCCATTACTTCTATTACTAGTACTATCATTATAACCATGAGCTATGAGAAACCAAATTACTCATGATGTTTCCTTACAGGACATAAGGACTATGGTTGATAAAGGTAAGGCGCCTGCACACCCTGATAATGAGACTACTCCTATTAGGACCCTTAGAAGGGGGAAGCCTCAGGCAGAGTATGAAGCATATCTCCGGAGATGTGGACACCCAGGATGGATATCCGTCACGTCGGATGACACTGAAGCTTCTAAGGACTCTTCCTCAACAACACCTTCCAGGAGCCGGACGCACTCCCACTCTCCGCACGTTACTGCTTCTGCCCGCTCGCCTATCCCACCTATCGAGAATAGGGGTGCACGTGTTATCACCGGTCCACGCAAGAGTGCTAGGCCTGGACCCTCAGTCTCCTTTAGGATGCCACCTCCTGCTCCACCACTTGTTAGGACTCCTATACCTGCATCACCGCCGTTTGACCCACTCCGACACCACCCACGTGATGAGCACTGGATGCCGCCGAGGCACAGCATGTATGACGACCCTAGCGTACTGGCTGGTGATAGGTACTCCTAGTCTAGCCGACGGGCAAGCGACGTAGGACCCTCTGATACATCACTGGATGAGATCTTGAAGACCATCCATCACCATGAGCTGAGTCTTCAGCACGCCACCCGGACCTCCCAGTCTGCTTAATTCTAGGCTATGATAGCTTCACATGGGGTGCAGTGGTTGGAACAGGAGCAGAAGAAGAAGAACTCAGGATGGCTGAAGAAAAGGTGGATGTGAGAGCAAGGATAAGAAGTGGGACTATCTGTCTTTAGACAGTTGTAGGAAACTATTTCGATTAATATCTGATACTATTATTATTACTATTATGGGGGTAATGGCACCTTCCAAATTGTAAGAGCATGACTCTGATTCGACTTGCTTGCTGAAACTACTATCTCTATTTAACTATGAAACTGCTTGTTTGGATGCTAGGTTATTGGACAATTTATATTGAGATGCCATGTGTTATGTTATGCTTTAAAATTGGTCCGTGCCTCATTCTGATTGATTGTCTAAACTGTTATGATATGCTTTGAATTGAACCTTGTAGTAATCACTTAGTGGGTTGTATATAAATATATATATATATATATACACACCATGATCCCTCCTCCTGAGGCAAGGTATAATAGGGTATTGATGCATGTGCTATTCAAAATAAATTTTGAGATGCTAAATGAATCTATTTGTGATACTATCAGAATGCCAACTAGGAGAGGAACACGATTTGGGAGGCGAGGAGCTACAAGGTGCCGCCATAAGGAGGCCAGACGAACTGGAAACCAACCTACCCCACTAGAAACTCCCCACAGGGAAAATGCTAATCAAGAAAATGATAAGAGGATGGCAAACCTCGTAGCACAACAGATTGCTAACGTCATTCCGACCATTATTGCTCAAATCAATGCTGATCGGAGTAATACTAATGGTAATAATGGACCTGGGAACAACGAAGACCATAACGAAGAAGCCGAAGCGTTAAGGAATAGATGCTCCTATAAGACCTTTATAGCATGCAAACCCAAGGACTTCTATGGCACCGAGGGTGCTATAGAGACTTACAGATGGATTGACGAGATGGAAGCTATTTTGGACATCAGCGAATGCAAAATGGACCATATGGTGAGATTCGCTTCTCAATCACTGAAAGGATCGGCATTGGAATGGTGGAAGTCGGTCACTCAAGCACGTGGAAGGAATGCTGCAAATCGAAAAAGCTGGACCGAATTCAGAGAGGTGTTAACCAACAATTATTTCCCCATCAATCAACTTAAGAAGCTAGAGTCAGAATTCTTGAGCCTGGAAATGAAAGGTCCCAACTACACGAAGTACATCAATCATTTCTTAGCCCTATCCCGACTGGTTCCCTATCTGGTGACACCCGAATCTAAAGGTGTAGCACATTTCAATTGGGGGCTACATCCTAAAGTTAGGGGAATGGTCAGCTCCTCTAAGCCCTTGACTCTACAAGCTACAGTTGACCTTACCAGCAGTTTGACTGATGACTTAGTTAGGGCTGGATGGACTGAGCAAACTAGGGCTGATGAAAAGAGGAAGTCTGTTGGTGAGAAAAGATAGTGGTTTGAAGTAAAGAGAGCGGTTGGAAGTAGTAGCGGGTCAGGTAGAAAGAGTTTTGAAGGTGCGAGGCGTGATGATCAGGGAAGCAAGACCCAGAGACTGTACTCGGGAACAAGCCCATTTTGCAACAAGTGCAAACTACACCACCAAGGGGAATGTAACCCGATGCCCTGTTTCAGATGCAAAAGGACATGTCATTTAATCAAGGACTGCACTTACGCACCAGGAAAACAATGCTATGAATGTGGAGATCCAGGACATATGAGGAATAAGTGTCCTAAGCTAGGTAGAGACAAGGATGCTAAGCCCAACAAGCCTAAGGGAAGAGCATTCGTGATGGATCCAGCTGGAGCTCGTAAGGAACCTGATGTGGTTATCGGTACGTTCCTTATAAACAACCATCCTGCTACTGTTTTGTTTGATACTGGAGTGACGGCTAGTTTTGTCTCTAGTGCTTTTAGATCTTTGATTGACTTAGATGCGTGTACCTTAACCGATACGTTTATCGTTGAATTAGCTGACGGTAACATTTTAGAAACTAATGAAGTCATCAAAGATTGCTCATTGAATGTAAAAGGAAATACATTTAGTATAAATCTGATGCTGATTAAGTTAGGAGGATTCGATATGGTTGTTGGTATGGACTGCCTAGCTAATCATAGAGTCGAAATCGTATGTGATGAACGCCTACTCAAGATACCGTTGAGTGACAAGGAAGTGTTAGTGGTACAGGGCGAAAGGAGTAACACTTTATACCCCATGATGTCCCATTTAAAAGCTACCAAGCGCTTAATGAAGGGATGCCTAGCTTTCATAGTCTATGTGATGAAGACCAAAGAGGAGAATAAGATTATAGATATCCCAGTGGTTTCTGAATACCTAGAAGTGTTTCCAAAAGACCTACCGGGACTTCCCCCGAATCGACAAGTTGAGTTCCAAATAGATTTGATGCCTGCTGCTGCACAAGTAGCCAAGGCACCGTACTGACTCGTCCTGATATGAAGGAACCGATGATGCAAATTCAAGAACTACTCAACAAGGGATTCATACGTCCAAGTGTCTCCCCATGGGGTGCCCCGGTACTGTTTGTGAAAAAGAAAGATGGGACCCTACGAATGTGCATTGATTACAGAGAACTGAACAAGTTGACCATAAAGAACCGTTACCCTCTTCCGAGAATGGACGACCTATTCGATCAATTGCAAGGAGCAAGTTATTTCTCCAAAATAGATTTGAGGTCAGGTTACCACCAACTGAAGATAAGAGAAGAGGACATACCTAAAACGGCCTTCCAAACTAGGTATGGACACTACAAGTATTTAGTCATGCCCTTTGGACTGACTAATGCACCGGCAGCGGTCATGGACCTCATGAACCGCGTATGCCTCCCTTATCTTGACAAGTTTGTGATCGTGTTTATCGACAACATCCAGATCTACTTTGGTAGTAAGGAAGAGCACGAGAAGCATCTCAGACTAGTTCTTGAGCTCTTCAAGAATGAGCAACTATATCCCAAGTTTTCTAAATGTGAATTCTGGATGTGAGAGATTCAATTCTTAGGGCATGTGGTGAATGAGAATGGGATTCAAGTCGACCCTTCCAAGATTGAGGCCATAAAGAATTGGAAAATTCCTGAAACTTCCACTGAGATAAGGCAATTCCTAGGATTGGCCGGATACTACCAACGGTTTATAAAGGACTTCTCGCGCATTGTGCAACCCTTGACCGCACTGACTAAGAAGAACAAAACCTTCGTGTGGGGACAAGAGCAAAAAGAAGCATTCGAAATGCTTAAGGAAAAGTTGTGTAGTGCACCTGTCCTTGCCCTCCCAGAAGGAGTCGAAGATTTCATGGTGTATTGTGACGCCTCGCGTGAAGGGATGGGATGCGTACTAATGCAACGCAAGAAGGTCATTGCCTATGCATCTAGACTACTAAACGATCATGAGAAGAACTATACTACGTACGATATGGAATTGGGTGCCATAGTCTTTGCTCTCAAAATGTGGAGGCACTACCTCTATGGCATGAAGTGCATCATTTACACTGACCATAGAAGTTTGCAACACATTCTTGACCAAAAGATGCTAAACATGCATCAGAGAAGATGGGTTGAGCTGTTAAACGACTACGAGTGTGAAATCCGTAATCATCCCAGTAAGGCCAATGTTATGGCAGATGCTTTGAGCAGAAAGGAGAGAGAAAAGCCTCTTCGCGTACGAGCCTTAAGGATATGTGTGTACACCGACATTATTGCAAGGCTGAAAGAAGCTCAAAGTGAAGCATTAAAGGAAGAAAATTTAGCAGGGGAAGCTTTAATAGGAATGGAGAAGCGGTTAGAGAGGAATGATGATGGCACATATAAATATGAGGGGAGAACTTGGGTGCCGAAGTACGGGGGAATTAGAGAGGTAATCCTCGATGAAGCACACAAATCTAAGTGCTTGGATTCACCCCGGATGTGACAAAATGTACCAGGACCTAAAGGCACTCTTCTGGTGGCCTGGAATCAAGAAAGCAATCGCTGTTTATGTAGGAAAGTGTCTAACCTGTGCCACGGTAAAAGTTGAAAACCAAAAACTGCCAGGGACGTTGCAACTGCCCGAAATCCCAGAATGGAAATGGGATAACATCATGATGGATTTTGTTACAAAGTTAACCAGAACGTTTAGAGGTCATGATGCTATTTGGGTATTAGTGGATAGGCATGGGATAACGTCATGATGCTATTTAGAGGTCATGATGGAGGACCAATGTGTAATTTTTAAACAAAGTCCATATGAAAGCCATAACCTCCCCTCCTTCGGCCATTCTCCAACTGAAAACTCAATTTTATGTAACCCTAGTCCATTCGAAGGATCTGCCGTCGACCTGCTTCTCCGCACACTTTCCCGGTGATCCTTCCTCTGTGCAACCACGAAGCATACAACAATGGTCCTCGGTGTATATGACAAATTAGTTGATCCAGGCAGCCCTCGCATCCAAAAACTTCATACGGCAGCCTCGTCTCTCTTCCATAACGTTATACGTCAGCGATTCCACTCCTGAAATCGAGTGTCATCCGCTCAGATTCTTCTTGCCACGTGAAAACTTTCGGTAACGTTTTCTCATCCTCGTTAAATGGTTTCGATTGTTACGGTTTCTTTCCGGTTGTTGGGTTATTACTTTTGAGTTTCGGTTAGCGTGGTGGGGTATGGGTTAGTCAATAGATGCGTTATGATATGGGTGCTAGCTGCGTCGGGAGTGTTCGACATTGAATTATCGCTTATATTATGTGTATATATGTATGCTTATATGAATGGATGATGTGTGTGACCTTGCTGCGTATTCATACGCGAACTGTTGTCTCCATGGATGTTCGATCTGTGCCTTGTGGGGGGAGGGGTAATGCATGGTATAGGTAGTCTTAGTGTGTATCACATGTGGTGTCTTCTGTGATGTGTGCAAGCTGCGTGTGTTTCTACGTATGTCCCAATTGTATGTTCGTATCTCTTGTGGTATGCATGTCCGTGTGTATGTGAAGTCTGCAGAAGTATGTTTACATTTTTATGTAGGTTAAGGTATGGATGATAATTATGTATATGAGATGCTTATGGGTACCAAGGTAGGAATAGATCCTATGATCTAGAATAGCATGTGAGTGTGTTTATTAATGATGATGCACATGTATGTATGTACATCTCCCTTTGTGTGTGTCCTGCAGCCGTAAATGTCTATCTATGTTGTGTGCTTCGATGTGTATATATATTGTATGTGCTTGAGTGTGTGTTCTACTTAGTGGGTAGGTGTGGATTTTGATATATATAATGCATGTGTGTTGTTTAAGAAAGCATTATATGCTTCAGATATGTTGGAGATGGACGGTCTTCAAGATCTCATCCAGTGCTGCATCAGAGGGTCCTACGTCGCTTGCCCGACGGCTAGACTAGGAGTATGTGTCACCAGCCAGTACGCTAGTGCCGTCATACATGCTGTGCCTCGGTGGCATCCAGTGCTCATCACGTGGGTGGTGTCAGAGTGGGTCAAACGGTAGAGGTGCAGGTATAGGAGTCCTAACAGATGGTGGAGGAGGAGGTGGCATCCTAAAGGAGACTAAGGGTCCTGGCCAGCACTCTTGCGTGGACGGGTGATAACACGTGCAGCCCTATTCCCGATAGGTGGGATAGGTGAGTGGGCAGAAGCAGCAACATGTGGAGAGTGGGAGCGCGTCCGGCTCCTTGAAGTTGTTGTTGAGGAAGGTTTCATGTTTTGCTTTGAAGTGTTGCAAGATATACAAGTTAGATGGTGCAAAACACCCAAAAAGAGGGTTTTCATGGTGGAAATCGGTTTCCACCTCAAGAATGACCAATATAATGTGAAAGATACCTTTTGTGAAGTTAAAATCTCCTCAAGAACAAGATGACGGTGTTGGGTTTCTGCTGCAACAAAGAGAGGAGGTGATTTTAGATGAAAAGTGAAGAAAACACATGAAATGACCATTTTTGGGTGACATGAAGCTTACACTTGGTATTGTTCATGTTTTGGAGAGTGTAGCTAGTCAAGAATGGTCTGGAAATCCTTGGACAAGGCTGGAGAATCTCGAACAAGTGCTGTAAGGCGACGAGCTTGCAAGATCCAAGCACCAAAAGCTCTCAAACCTTCACTTCTTTACGGTTTGAGCTTGGCCGATGGTGGTGATGATGTTGTTCTCGATTATGAGCTGAAATGGAGAGGGAATCCGAGTGTGTGTGTGTGTGTGTTTTTTGGTAGAGAATTTGAAAATAAGAGAAGAGAGATGGAGTGTGTGAAGTGAAGTGGAGTGTTGCATGTATGGAGAGTGGGTAGAAGAGATGATGGTGTACAAGAGGGATTGGTGGGGAGTGGGGCGGCCGATTCTTGGCTTTTAGTGGGGGTTTTTGATTTAAGTTTTAATTGGTAAATTATATTATGTGTAGTATTATTTTGTAGTGTGTATTATTTTAGATGGTAAAAGTTTTTAGTTAGTTGATGTGTCTTGTGCATGATTATGCATGCATTAGCCGAAAATTAATGTGTGTATGCACACATTTTTTTAATTGTTTCAATAATAAATTGATTTCATTGTAAGGGTGACTAAATGACTTTCCCGGGACACCAAGTTCAAAAAGGTAAAAGTTAAATTAACTAAAAGTCACTAAAATCATATAAATTCATAAAATGGAAGTAATAGCAAATGATGATTCTAAATTCACTAACAGAGTTAGATTGTTTCTATTATTAGTACTTATAAGATGGGTGATGATTCAAGCAAGTTAGAGTTAGAATAGTGACCTTGAGAACGGTGGTCACATTCTCCCACCGTTTAGGAAATTTCATCCTGAAATTTTAGCTTCGATTAGATTCCGAACAGGTGGGTTTGAAAAGATGTGGATAACTCTTTCTCATCTCATCTTCTCGCTCCCAAGTGAACTCAGGTCCTCGCTTAGAGTTCCATCTTACCTTGACCTTGGGTATGCGGCTTCGTCGGAGTTTCTTGACTAACCGGTCAATGATTTCCAAAGGTTCTTCCATGAAGTTTAGGTTGTTATTGATTCTTGCTTCTTTCAAAGGTAGCTCCAGGGTTTTGTTTGCCATGCACTTCTTCAAGTTTGACACATGGAAGGTGTCGTGTATATGACTCAACTTCTGAGGCAGTTTCAGTTTGTACGCCACAGGGCCAATTCTTGTCAGTATTTCGAATAGTCCAATGTATCTCGGGCTCAACTTTCCTCTCCGAACCTCACGGTTCCCTTCCATGGTGCTACTTTGAGCATTAACCTGTCACCCACTTGAAACTCTAATGGTTTTCGTCTCCTGTCAGCGTATTTCTTCTGACGGTCCCTTGCTGCCCGTAGACGCTCCTTGATTTTGAAAATATTGTCGGTGGTCTCCAACACGATGTCTGGTCCTAATACTTGGCTATCACCAATCTCATTCCAACTCAATGGTGATCGGCATTTCCTACCATAGAGAGCCTCATACGGAGATGCCTTGATACTTGCGTGGTAACTGTTATTATAGGAGAACTCCACTAAAGGCAGATGGTTATCCAAGTTCCCACCAAAGTCAATCACGCAAGCTCTCAGCATATCCTCCAAAGTTTGAATGGTCCGTTCGCTATGACCGTCAGTTTGTGGGTGGTAAGCAGTGCTTAGATGCAAACGGGTTCCTAAGGCCTGCTGGAGTGATTTCTAGGAACGAGAAGTGAAACGGCTATCACAATTAGAGATTATCAATAGTGGCACACCATGCCTAGTCACTATTTCATCGATATACAGTTGAGCCAGTTTCGACAGGTCGTAGTCTTCTCGAATTGGCAAGAAGTGAGCTGAGTTAGTTAGCCTATCCACTATTACCCAAATAGCATCATGACCTCTAAACGTTCTGGGTAACTTTGTAACAAAATCCATCATGATGTTATCCCATTTCCATTCTGGGATTTCGGGCTGTTGTGTCACACCCTCAATTTCCACAAACGGGGTTTTACCGTTAGCCGTGTGACATACCAGGATCTCAGACACGGTCATATCAAATGACACTATATGAGTTTAAAAATAAACATTTGACTTAAATCAGAGTAACGTAAAAGAAATGAATAACAGTACGGAAGCAAATAAATGAAATGTAAACAATACTGAAAGTCTGAAATGCTAAGTCAAAACAATGTCTTATGCAAAATAAATGGATCTGATGAATGCATGTCCTGAGTGCGTTCCGTAATTGTGCATCATGAGATTAAGCGTTCCTGTGACCTGAGAAAACATGCTAAAGTGTGTCAACATAAATTTGGTGAGTTCACAGGTTTAATCACGGATAAAATGTTTGCAACTTTTCGAATGCTATAGTAATTAAAGCATATCGATAGGTAGCTAGCCTATAATCATGTTGCTTAACGTTTCGAACCGAAGCTGATTGTTTGTATGTTTGTATGTTTGTTGCCTTCCCGTCACGTCTCACTAGACAATGACAAATGTTAGGTCAATAATGCACCCGTTTGACCTCCAATCAAGCTAGCGCGACTACCCCGGGCGGGGTTTGTCAAACCCAGTAGTAGTACTCCGAATTACCTCGCTACACATTACTAACGGTTCGAGAATGTAAGGACTTTCAAGTATGGTTGCACTAACGTAACAGGCGATATCAATAATACTAAATACTATTTTATAAATATGTTTGCATGTTTTCTCCCCCAAAAAGGAATGAATGTAAAATAGGGGCCGTGAAAACTCACCTCGAGCATAGAGCAACAAGTAAATATAAGCACAAAAGATCGGGTTCCGATTAACCTGTGTTTCATTCAGTGTATATATATAATTAATATTAATTATTAATTACAATTATAAGAGTCGTACGGTTTCGCATTCGCATTTCGGAAATCCTCTTTTTAAAATAAGTTTCAAAATCATCAACGTGAATCAGAAAAGTCCAAACATTACCTAAAGGTTCGTGATGGAAATTACACGTCGGGTAAATTCATGATTACGTTGATCAAGTGTAATCATCAATTTACCCAACCCGATCATTCCAACACTTCCCACAAGGACAGTCCTAGGGTATCAGGGTTGTAGCCTACGGTCTACTATGGTATTCCCGACTTCTCTACAACCTTTGGATCTGATACCAATCTGTCACACCCCCGGGCCCAGGTAGGGTGGGACGTCATAGACTAGCACAATATATGGCAGTGGAAAAAAAACTAATACAAGAGCTCAAAGCAGAGAATATCACATGGCATTTAAAATTTTCAAAAGATACAAGGGCTAGAAGCAGATCTAGCCCCCAAATGAGTTATACAACTAACATAGAGACAATTCGTATTATTTAACAGAAAATTTTCAATTGTTCAAATTGTTCCTTAAGTAAAATAAGCCAATGCCATGGTCACGGGGATAAGTCTAGGTCTTCAACAACAGCTAGAGTTTCTTCACGGATTACCTGAAACATGCTCAAAAAGAATTTGTGTCAACTAAAAAGTTGGTGAATTCAAGTGCTTAAAGTTTAAAAACAAATGGACTTAACAAAATCCTGATTTGATAAAAAGGAAAGAATCATAGTTTCAACATCATGGGATTATCATAATCAACCCTGCACTCAGTCCTGGTTAGCCTCTTCTAAAGTTGTGTTTTACTGGTTATTCCCGAAGGAAGAACTGAGCCCCAAACCAGTGCACCATACCTGCCCGGATGGTTCACCATAGTTTCTTAACAAAACCTGTCACATGCCACAAACAACCCCTCAGGATCTCAGTGGGGTACCCTTCCTAAACGGAAGCCACTGTGTGTGAGGGATTCCCTAAATAGATCTATCCATATAAAACAAGCGGTTCACGAAAGAATTAATGATCATGATATAAGTATCAACAGGTAACCATAAATCCCACATAAAATCACCAAGTAAAGCACAATTATAGTTCATAAATAACAGAGCATGTTTTATCCCAAAGCAGTAGTAAAAATGGGGATCACTAGAACTCACCTTAGGTGTTAAGTAAAAATAACTCTTCGTGTGCCGGGAATGTCTCAAGCCTAGCACTCTAGCATCAATATTATATGGTAAGCTACTGCTCTAAACTCAATCAAGGTGTATAAAGTGTGTCAAAGATTTAGTTGTTGGATTCGGCTTTGATTCGATTAGGGTTTGTATAAAAAGTTTCTTTTTATGGAAAGTCATGGTGTCTTATGTAATTTAGGATTTTACACCACTAAACTAATGATATAGGCTAAATAATATTGTTCAAGTGATTATTAGTCTCATATGAGTCAGTTATGAAATTTGGTAAAGTTTTACAATTCAGTCCCTCAAGTTTCAAAATTGACAGTTTCTACTCTAAAGTTTGGTTTCTTGTAATAGATGACTTTTATGACCAAAATCAGGTTCTTGAAGTTAAATTAATTTAATATTAAGTAATTGTACACAAATTTTCAAAATATAGGTCTGGTTTAATACCTATGTGTTTAACGTTCCCGGTCACGGTAAAACTGAAGGGTTTTAACGGTTAAGTATGAACTTTCATGTTTTTGAGTCTTAGACTAGTAGATAACATTTTAAAGATATTTTTATATCAACTTTCATGTTTTTGAGTCTTAGACCAGTAGATAACATTTTACAGACATTTTTATAAGTTTCAAGTCCTTTGATTATGAAATTTTTGCCTCTAATAGTTGAAAGCCTCGTTTTTATGTTTAACCCGTTAAAACGCGTTTTTAACCGACTTTGACCGTTTAAATGTTCGTTTGACCAATTTTTCTACTTTATAAGTTATTTTTCCACTTAACCTACTGAAATAACATGGTTTTTATAAATTTTAGCTCTACACTCATATTTCTTAGATTTTCTCAAAAACGTCTCCCGGTTAATACCTGTTTTTAATTAAAAACCCATTTAACTTACCCCATTGACCATTTAATCAACCCATTTACTCCAGAACATTTTATTATCCATTATTAAATCTGGAATTCTCTTTAAAAAGGTTTAAAGTCCAAGCCCTCTTATTTTTAAGTCGTTTTACCATGTTTCGGGTCCTGAAAGTGACTAAAATGGGTCTAATCTTAACATGTCTTTCATATCCAGAGATTAATCATTTGTCACACACTTAATATTCATAAAAACTTTCTGAAATCCAGTCCCAAACTCATGGACTAGTAGTTCAACACATCAATAAACTACCAACTTAGTGATTAAGCCCTAACCGACCATTACACATGTGTAAATCATTGTAACTTGAGTTTAAACATTACCAAAACCTCATTTAACTTAAAAATCAGATTATTAAGGTGTTTCAAAGTTGTTCTTGTGCAGGTTATGATCCTTGTTTGAGAGGGTTTTCAAACAAGTGCTTAGGTAGTGTTATTTCATGTAAAAAGAAGGTTTTCTAAGGTGTAACTCATGCTATAACCACATGTTTATGGTGTATACCCTATGTAGCGTTCAAAACAGGTTATTAGGAGTCTTATAAACTATTAACAAGCAGGTTACATGTTTTTCTTCAAAGTGTTACAAGATATACAAGTTAGATGGTGCAAAACACCCAAAAAGAGGGTTTTCATGGTGGAAATCGGTTTCCACCTCAAGAATGACCAATATAACGTGTAAGATACCTTTTGTGAAGTTAAAATATCCTCAAGAACAAGATGATGGTGTCAGGTTTCTGCTACAACAAAGAGAGGAGGTGATTTTAGAAGAGAAGTGAAGAAAACACATGAAATGACCATTTTCGGGTGACATGAAGCTTACACTTGGTATTGTTCACGTTTTGGAGAGTGTAGATGGTCAAGAATGGCCTGGAAGTCCTTGTACAAGGCTTGAGAGTCTCAAAAAAGTGCTGTAAAGCCACGAGCTTGCAAGATCCAAGCACCAAAAGCTCTCAAACCTTCACTTCTTTGCGGTTTGAGCTTGACCGATGGTGGTGATGATGTTGTTCTCGATTATGAGCTGAAATGGAGAGGGAATCCAAGAGTGTGTGTGTGTGTTTTATGGTAGAGAATTCGAAAATGAGAGAAGAGAGATGGAGTGTGTGAAGTGAAGTGGAGTGTTGCATGTATGGAGAGTGGGTAGAAGAGATGGTGGTGTAGAAGAGGAGGGATTGGTGGGGAATGGGGCAGCCAATTCTTGGCTTTTAGTGGGGGTTTTTGATTTAATTTTTAATTGATAAATAATATTATGTGTAGTATTATTTTGTAGTGTGTAGTGTTTTAGATGGTAAAAGTTTTTAGTTAGTTGATATGTCTTGTGCATGATTATGCATGCATTAGCCGAAAATTAATGTGTGTATGCACACATTTTTTTAATTGTTTCAATAATAAATTGATTTTATTATAAGGGTGACTAATTGAATTTTTCAGGACACCAAGTTCAAAAAGGTAAAACTTAAATTAACTAAAAGTGTTAGGTCCCTTAAAAGATTAACATTTAGTCTTTTATTGTTTAGTGTCTATTTTTGTATTTTATACTAGTGTAGGGACTAGTTGTGTAAATTTAGTTCCTTAGGTCCTAGTATAAATAGCTTAGACGTAGTGTAGATTGTAAGTTCTTGCATATGTTTTATGAGAACTGCTTTCTATCACTTGTAATCGTCTTTGCATTCAATGGAATATGAATTTTGTTGATTTGTCTTGATTTGATTACAATTGATTGTATTTTGCTTTGAATTGTTCATATAATTGATACAGATTGCTCTAATTGATCCTATCAATTGGTATCAGAGCTTTCGGTTGCGTGTTTTTGAGGTTCTGTCGAATATAGAAACTTCAAAAATCCACTGAAATCTGTAATCAGTTGACAATTCAAGTGAAATTTTGTGAATCGAAGCAGTGTTTCATCATCAGAAACATGTTTTGAA
>BJCO01817899.1:0-10386 GCA_018326465.1 Flaveria floridana | reverse complement strand
TTCATCAAGTTTTGAAGAATTCAGAAGAATTGAGTTCGTTATGTTCATAAGAACTGGTTGAAGTTGGCGCTTTAGGGTTGAAAAACTACCTAATTGGAAGTTTTTAGATCAATTCATCAAGTTTTGAAGAATTCAGAAGAATTGAGTTCGTTATGTTCATAAGAACTGGTTGAAGTTGGCGCTTTAGGGTTGAAAAACTACCTAATTGGAAGTTTTTAGATCAATTCATCAAGTTTTGAAGAATTCAGAAGAATTGAGTTCGTTATGTTCATAAGAACTGGTTGAAGTTGGCGCTTTAGGGTTGAAAAACTACCTAATTGGAAGTTTTTAGATCAATTCATCAAGTTTTGAAGAATTCAGAAGAATTGAGTTCGTTATGTTCATAAGAACTGGTTGAAGTTGGCGCATTAGGGTTGAAAAACTGCTAAAAATTTGCCTAAGTGTTAGGCGCTTGACAACTGTTCAGGCGTTTTAGCACTGTTTGGGCGTTTTTGAAGTAGGCGTTTCACAACTGTTAAGACATTTTTCAACTGTTTGGGCACTTTGAAATTACTCAGAAACTAAGTAATTCTAGGCGCATCACAACTATTTGGGCGCATTTGAACTGTTTGGGCATCTGACAACTGTTCAGCCGCATTTCAATTGTTCAGCCGCATTTCAACTGTTCAGGTATATCAAAGTTGGACGTTTTTCAGAATTATTTTAAGGCAATCCCTTAGACGCTTCTAAGTCAGAAGTACCACAATTGTTGAGGCGTTTCAGTACTGTTCAGGCGCGTCACTTTAACATTTAGAAATTTTTTAAAAATTTTGAAAAATCCAAAAATATTTTCAATTCATTTCTTTGATTCAAAAACTTAAAAAACAACAAAAATATTTCTTCTTCTTAAAGTCAAAATATAAAAATGGTGAAATCAGAAGATTCTAAAAATAGAGTTCCTAAGCTGAAAAACATAGCAGATTTTAAAAATTGGTCACTTAGGTTAAAACATCACCTTAATTTCATTGATACTGATCTTTGGAAATCAATAGAAAAAGAACCACATATTCCTATAACCACTGATGGGCCTGACAGGGGATTTGTCTATATCAAAGATTCACCAGAACCTTACCCTGAAGGTGGTCTACAAGGTGATGATCTTAGAAAGGTTAAGAATGACATTAAAGCTTACTCTCTGATGTGTAAAGGACTACCTCTTGAAGTCCTAGCCAGGCTTGATGGATATCAAACTGGATACACAATGTATAAAGCTTTAAAGACTATCTGTGAAGATGGTAAAAAGATACAAAATCTCAAAAAGCAAAAGCTAAAGAGGCAGTTAGAGTTTTTTCAACATTTGTCTGGTGAGACCATCAATAAAATAATGAACAGATATGTGCAGCTTACCACTGAGATGTCAACAGCTGGCATTACACATGATCTTGAAGATCTAAACATTAGACTTCTCAATGCTTTACCATCATCGTGGAAACAAACAGTGACATTGTTAAAGCACACAGAGAAATTTCCAATGGATCTAGATCTGTTGATTGCCAAGATTGAATCTGTGGAAATTTATGGAAGTTCAAGGAATAATGACAGAACATCCTCAATGTCACAGTATCAATTTGTTGCATCTCTTGCAAATACTGTTGAGAATGCTTTCATGGTAAAGAATGAAAGTTCACCAGAAGAAGAGGGAGATCTGTTTGTTGGAGCAGGATTCTTTACTGATTCATCATTCACAAGTGCTCCTACTTATGCAACTAAATCTCAGCCTCAGTCTCCTCCTAATTCTCAAAGTTCAAAGCCTCAAACAGAGACTCCATCTATTAGCTCTACTAAATCTAGCAAAGTTAAAGATTTCATAAACATCCTATTAGAGGATGAAGAGTCTAAAACTGCCTTTACTGCTTTTATGGCAAGCTTTCAAGCATATCAAGGTAGTCATCTAACACATTTAGATTTTGTTTTGCAGGATTTGTTTGAAATGGATATTGAAGATGTAGAAGAAATGGATCTGAATTGGCAAATGGTGATGATTGCCTACAGAACTCAAAAACACTCATATGTCAACAGGAAATACAAGCCTAGTGCTAATAAGACTTTTAGTTTTGACAAGTCAAAGTCGAGGTGTTTCAACTGCAATAGTTATGGACATTTCTCTAGGGAATGCAAAGCTCCCAGGAATAGTGAAGGAAATGCTCAATCTAGTTCTGGCAATCAGAGGTTTCAATCATCTCAGAAGACATTCCAAAAGCCATATCAAAGTCTTCCGATGCCTGAGCTTAAAGATGAATCAAAATCATCTGATGAACCAAAGAATGCTCTTGTAGTCAGTGTGAAGGATGGATATGACTGGAGTGCATATGCTGAGCATTTTACTAATGATCTAACCTTAAGTTTATCTCTTATTGCAGAAATCCAAGGGTAATATTGGTCAGAGGATTATGATCTAAAAGTTGAAGGTAATAATGAGAATGAAGAAGATGATTATGACTGGAGTGACAAATCTGATCCTAAAGAGGATTCAGATGAAATTGCTTTGATGGCTCGGTCTGATCAACCTAAGGTTGAAACTTCATCCTCTAACCCTGAAACTTCTTCACCAAAATATCCTGAAATACCATCTGAAGTAAGAGAAAAACTATGCACCAAATCTTGTTTCGGACATGTCGAATACTATCAAAGTTATTCATATAAAATTTGTGAGAAACTTAAGCAAGAAGAGTCAATGCACAATAAACTAAAATCAAATCATAAAATAGTAGATAAAAAGATCATTTCTCTTCAAACGTCATGGAACAAAACATTAAAAGAGTTAGAAATTGTTTCTAAACAGTTGGAAGAAATGACTAAAAATCTAGAATAGGAGAAGATAGCACATGCTGCTACTCAAGTAGATCTTGCTAAGGTTAAAAGTTCCAAAATGATTGTTAAAAAACTGGTAAGTGAAAGAAAAGATAAACAAAAAGCAGGATTAGGCTTCACTCATGAACCAATGTCTGAATCTATAACCAACACCCTACCAGAAAACTTTAACATGCATGATCATTCTTCTAAAAACAAAACTAAACTCAAAGCTTTTCAGAACAAAAACAAGAATTCTGACAATGAAGAAGAGAAAGATGATATCAAAATCTTTGAAGAAAAGGATGATGAAAAGATCAAAAATGGTCATCCCATAAAAGTCAAATCATATGAACCTAAATAGAAAAGTAAAAAATCTTGTGCTCCAACAAAATCAATGTTGGAAGAAGTAATAATCAAAAGTAAAGAAAAAGCAAAACTCAAAGAAGGAACATCAGAAGATTCAAGCTCTGTTGATCTTAAAGAGAAAGATAATAAAAAAGAATCTTCAGCTGAAGATGTTCAATCACAAATTAAACCAAGTTCTTTAAAATCAAAGAATCAAAGAAGAAGAAGAAAATCATCTAAAGCCAAAAATGATCAAAACAAAATTCAAGAAAATTTGATAAAACCAACAAATCAAGCAATTAAACTCAAACCTGTAAAATTTGTGTCTGCTGGTTTGTTGAACATGAACTCTTTTCAAGAAGTTAAGCTAAGTCCTAAGAACAAATCACACTCTGATCTGAAAACGGGTTCAGATTCTAAGACTTCCGCTGTTATTAAAAGATTCGTTCCTAAGGAATCAAAGAAGGAAGTTCATGTGCAAAAGCTGAAAAGTAATATGTCAAAGAACAAAATGTCAACTCAAAAACAAAATTTGACAAATCAAAAACAACAATTTAACTTTTTGACACCAAAATACAAGCGAGAATCAAATGTTGCGTCAACATCAAAAGTTAACAAGCAATTGTTTAAATCACCACAGAGGTACTGTGAAATTTGTGATATGTACAATCACAATACTGCTGAGTGCTTTTTCAATAAGTACTGTCACATCTGTGACATGAGGAATCATTCCACAGGAAATTGTTATTTCAACAAATACTATACCTACTATGATAAAGAACTCACAACACTGAAAATTGTTACTTTAGGAAGAGTTCACCTAAGAAAGGATTTGCCAATTCAAACTTGAGCAAAGGTTATGTTAATACTTAGTATTGAAGAAATCAAACTGATGGATTTTAAAGATTAACTAACCAACCTTCATTAGGTTTGAGATCTTTCCAAAGGAACAATTATGTGAGACCAAAACAAGTTTTGAACGATCAATTCATACCAAGATCTGTAAGAATAACTAATAAAAATGTTGGTAATCAATATTTTTCAAAAGTCGGTAAATCAACTGATATGAATGCTTACAAAAATGATCAACAATACATGCATAACAAAATTGGTAAATTCATTAAGAACAAGCTAGATTTGAATACTCTTCATTTCAAGAAATTTACCATTGTTGATAAATTTGGAAAACCCAAGACCATCTCGGCTTGGGTAGATACCTGAACTTAATTTCTTTGTTATGCAGGTACGCCCAAGAAGACCACTCAACACATGGTATGTGGATAGCGTGTGTAGCCGGCACATGACAGGCAATCATGCCTTACTGCAAGACTTTAAGTTAAAGGATGGAATGCATGTCGCCTTTGGTGGTGATGTAGGTGGAAAGATAACAGGAGAAGGAATAGTATCTAATGGGATAATAAGCTTCGATAAAGTCAACTTCTGTTCTCAGTTGAACTTTAGTTTGTTAAGCGTATCCCAAATCTGTGATAAATCATATTCTGTTCTATTTGATGATTCTTTTTGTTATGTATTGAAGCCAGGATTTCAGATTAGTAAGGACTGGGTGATTGTTAAAGCTGATAGGGATCGAGATGTATACAAACTGGAAATGTCTCAAGTTGATCCATCAACAGAAACAACTTGTCTTATTGCTAAAACATCAAATAATGAAAGTCGGCTTTGGCATAGACGTCTCGGGCATTCCAACTTCAAGAACATCAACAAGCTTGTAGCAGGAAATCATGTTATTAAACTTCCATCTAAGAAGTTTGCAACTACTGATCACTGCTCTGCATGTTTAAAGGGAAAACAACATAAAGCGTCTTATAAGACCAAGCCAATAAACTTAAATTCCAAACAACTCTAGATGTTACACATGGACCTTTTTGGACCAACCATTGTCTAGCGTATTGAAAGAAAATCTTATTGTTTAGTTATCATTGATGACTATACAAGATTTTCATAGGTTTTCTTTTTGAATGCTAAATCTGAAACGGCTAAATTATTAAAAGAGTTCATCATAAAAGTTGAAAATCAATTAGATCAAAAAGTGAATATAATAAGAAGTGATAATGGTACGGAATTCAAAAATGCTAATATTGATATGTTCAGTGCAGAGAAATCGACTTTTTTGCAAGGCCTTGGTCTAGGTTTGTTGCTTTGAGTGCCTAATAGGCCTTGTGCTCCAGTTTCACAGGTAGATGACACGACTTCCCAAACGAGTTTAAACAGTGTTGTGCCAATGGGAGTCTTATAGGCTGTTCGAAAAGCCCATAATGCATCATCTAGCTTGGTAGACCAATCCTTGTGATTTTGTCCTATGGTTTTCTCAAGAATTCGTTTGATGCCTTGGTTAGTGACTTCAGCTTGCCCATTTGCTTATGTATGATAAGCAGTTGTAAAGTGATGGTTCAATCCATAACGAGCCATTGCTCTCTCGAGCTGGTTGTTACATAAATGTGTTCCTTGGTCACTATTTAAAGCCTTGGGGGCAACAAAATGAGAAAATAATATTGAAGTTGTACAAGATAGTCTATATTATCAATACAGTCAAAGTCAACAAAAGTCAACGTCACGGTCAAAGTCAACACGAAAGTCAAACCTGACACGTTCAAGACAAAGAACCGAGACGAGACGTTGAAGATTTATATAACCAGGAGTTTTATTGTAATAAATATATTTTGCGTGAACAAAATATATTTTACCTTGTTTTAGTCATTTTTACTTTTTATATGTAATTTTCATTAATTAGACTAAGTCTAGGGAGTTAAGTGCAATTAGTGAATATTATATTCATTATAAATAGGTTAATTGTAATTAGAGAGGTTGATGGTTGTATGAACAATTTATTGGGGTTTATTTTTGAAAACATATCATTTGTAATCAATTTGAAGATCAAGGGGATTTTATTGTGTTTATCTTAGTTTGATCTATAATCTTCATGTTGTTTGTTTCAAGTTGTTGATACATTGTTCCTAGTTTATGTACTTCAATGTAAATGTCTTTCATTTCTTACACATATGTAATAAAAATGCTTAATGAAATATGATATGCTTTTGATGTTTAATTGTCTTTGTTTATATCATATTCTTATTGTTATTGGCAATACTCATATGTATGACAATTATATATAGGTTTGAGGTTATTGTACATAGTTCTGAGTCAATAATGATTCAGAAATGTGTTCAACTTAGTCGGATGGTTATTCATGCTAATGGACCATACTTATGGACTATACGCACGAATGAACCATACTTATGGACCAGTCGCACGACTGAACCAAGAGACTGGACCAGTCGTATGACTGAGACATAAGATTGACGTAGTCACACGACTGAACCTTCAGTCAAGCGTATGAGTCAAACACATGAGTCAGTCACACGACTGAACCATGCTAATGGTTCAGTCGTACAAATGGATACTGAAAACCTATAAATACCACGTAATTCATGGAAAAACAGGACATTTCGAATACTATCATACCCTAGCCGTCCAGAGCGTCCCAGTTCGTCCATCCAAGTTCATAGTTCGTTCCTGATCGATTCCAACTCGTTCTTAACATTTGTTTAATCGTTAGATCGATCAAGTTGTTCGTTCTCACTTATTGGATCACCCAATCATATCGAATTCCGCACTATTTGATCTGGTCTCACGCAGAATCCGTTAGTACTACGTATGAAAACGGTCCTACCACAAGTGTGTTCAACCTGGGCCAACAATTTGGTATCAGATCCATATTGGATCAAATTCATTAAAGATTTGAAGATTATTGAAGCTGTTCATCAGATTTCTAGAGAGAGAAAGTAGGGTTTTAGAGAGAGAAAGTAGATCTGAGTATAAATTTGTACAAATTCAACATCAACAACATCAGATCTATCATTATCTACAACATTTACTGGATCTATATCATCTGTTATACAAGAAAAATCAAAGCATATCTTCAGATCTGAAACTTTCTCTCGCACACACTAGCGTGTGTTCTTGGTGTTCTTGAGAGCTTCAAATCCTCATAGTGCGAAACTAGAACTATTTTTGAACAAAAGTTCAATTGTCCGGCGAAACTACGGCGGAAATACAGCTTCGTCTGGCGAAACTGCTTCGGCGAAATTACAGTTTCGTCCGGCGAAACTCCGATGAAATTCTGGTGAAACTGCAAATTCCGATGAAACTCTGGCGAAATCCTATTTCCTGTGAAATTAAAGAAAAGTCAGCAAAATTATAAAATAGTATATTCAAGCTGCGATATTATTATCACTTAATTTTCAGCCATCAAGTTTCTGCTCTCTACAAAAGCAGGCTCAAATCACAGCTGGTTTCTCTTAAAGGGCATGCTTTCCTGCCTTTAGAAGCTTTAGTGACATGTCCACCTAAATCTGTCCAGCAAGAGCAACAATAACACCATCAATCTCTAGATCTGATACAATTTCATCAAGGCCATCATCTCCCCACTTACACCCCAATCACCACCGCATAAACCCTCTCGTAAATCTCCCCGAACCGCTCGATTGCCCTCGACAGACGCTTCATCGCGTCAGAGCTCGACTCCGGCTCGACGAAACGGTCCTTCCTCACGCCACCACCTCCGACTACATTGCCACTATCGTCGTCATTACTCCATAACGACTCATCCTCCTCCGATCCATCAACTGCAGTAACGGCAGAGTAATTCCTCCGGAAATATGATCCATCGATGGCGGAATCCACCGGAAGTGACCACTTCTGCGGGAGAATCGCCGGAGGAAACCGAGGAGACATCGCCATCGACGGAAGCTTCCAGTAGGGCAACGACATGGCGGACGGTGGAGACGCCTCCGCCGCCGCCGCTGACTTCTTCTCCATCGTCATGAACACACTATCACTTCCGGAGATCGAAGATTAGTTAGTAACCACCTTCACCGGAAAGGTGGCTTGTCGGAAAGAAATAGTTCGCAGGAACCCTAAGTGTTTACAAAGCTATCTCATCCGCTTCTCTTTCTACACACTTGTGTGTGTGTTTCTTTTGTTTGGTATTAGTTATGTGTTAGGGTTTGAATATGGTAAATGGGTTATTTTTATTGGCTTGGGTTTTGTAAGATTATGGGCTAGTTAAAACATTAAAGAAATTGGGTTAAATTGGGCTGAGTTTTCAAGTGATTTGTATTGGGCTTGCTAAATTGTTGTTTTAAAAAAATAATGTGTGGGCTAATTAAAAATCAAAGAAATTGGGTCGGGATGAAGAAATATTCACTGATTTTAACAAATTTATAAAAAAACAAGCTGACCTGACAGCTTGACCCCAGTTGCTAAGATTGCATAGAGTGACATTATAAAAAAAATATTTTTCTCGGGGGAGAATTATTTTATAAATTTTGAGAAAAATACTTTTGGGGCGTTTAATTGTTCAAAATTTTGAATTAAATGTCATCTTCAGAAGATTTTAAATCAGATAATCTCACAACGGCACAAAGCCAGTTTGACTCTTTTGCAGCAATGAAGAAAGAAAAATTGACAGATTTAATTGATCGATTTTTAAAAGTGGCAAATAATCTAAAGAAGCATGTTCCAGATCTCAGTAACCATGAACAATATCAAAAGCTTCTTGACTCTCTTCCGTCTGCATGGAATCATCAAGTTAAAATGCTGAAGCAAGAAAGAGGTTATGTCGACACAAAACTTATTGATATGATCAACAGGCTAAACTCTCTTGAGCTGGATATCCAAAGAAATGAATTTCAGCAAGCCGTGTTCCCACATCAAACCCACGCGCTTAATACTGATCTTGTTTCTTCTATAACAAGCATACTTGATTACAAAACAGAGATGATTGAAAAGTTGAAGTTATTGAGAACTGATTCGGATTTAAATTTTGAATTCAGAGAAATTGTTGAAGAGAACTGTGAAGCTTTGAGAGTCGACAATGACAGTAAACCGGAGTCTGTGAGAACCGATAATGATAAGGCTGGAAAAGATGATAAAAGAGAGAAAGAATCTAAGGTTGATGAGATACTGAAGGTCAAAGAAGATGAACAACAAAAAATCACAAGGGTTTGCAACTGTGAAAAGAGCTTAGCTGCAGAACGAACTATCATGGGTCTTCCTTATGAGACTGTTCAGGATATGTGTTCTTCTTCTTGCAAAATCCGATTATTTGGGATTTAAAAGTCAAAGAGATTGTTAATGGTAAATGAAAAAGAATTAAAAATAATTAATCAGGAATTAAAGAAAAATGAAATTGCTTTTTCAAGGAAACTTAATGAAGCATTGGCTGAAAATGATCTTTTAAGAAGAACCATTTTGGAGCGTAACGTTGAAATTAATATTCTAGGGGAAAGGGCTGTTTTAGCTCAATTTGAAACAACACAGCTTCAAACAAAGCTTGATAAATGGACCCTTTCACACATGAAAAAGGACGAGCTTATTGCTGTAAGACCCCGATCCCGGGCACCTCACAGTTGGTCCTTCATCACACATAAACCTATATTTTACAACTATTTTAAATAGACATCACAGCGGAAACATTCGAAAGAGACATCTCATTTCATCATAAAAGCTTTTGCAAAGCGATACATCATTAGTCAATTACAAAATAGTCATAAACAGTGACTTTTAGTGGTAAGAGGATTCCTTAAGTAATCCCATTTATTTGAATCCTCAACAAACACCACCTTATTTTCTAAATACATTCTACATTATATATTACAAAAATATTAACAAAGAAATGCTATCCCAAAAGAGCTGAGTAGTCGTCTCGTGCCATCCTCAGCAACACTACCTGCCAACTGGAAACACATAAAAAGTCAGCGTTGCTGAGTGAGTTCTAGTTTTATAATTAAACATACTTTTCTTTCATTAAAACCGTTCTTACATACACGCGATCACACAACATATGTACACTTTGATAATATTATTATTATCTTCATCATTCATTCATTAGCTTTCATTCGTGTACCGTTCATCGTTACCATTCACGTTCGTTCATGAACTCCTTCGTTCTTTCATACATTCCTTACCTTCATTCATACATTCATTACATTCATTCATACATTCAATACGTTCATTCGTACGTTCATTACATTCGTTCATACATTCAATACGTTCATTCGTACATTCATTACATTTGGTGACATGTACATTACCCTGAACATCGTACAATACTGCTGGTGCTGGACCTGTGGTAATCAACCATGAACGTTGTGCACTACTGCTGATCCAGTCACCTAGGGTCGGTAC
>BJCO01817894.1:0-26186 GCA_018326465.1 Flaveria floridana | reverse complement strand
GTAGTTTCAGTAGTTTCTTTTCAGTAGTTGTAATAGTTTACACTTGTCTTTTGTAAGAAGATGTTAGCTGTTAGACATCTTCAGTAGTTTAGTCTTTTTCAGTAGTTTGTTGTAATAACGGTTAGATGTCACTGTCAAGTGACATCAGCTGACGTCATCTTTCCTATAAAAGTAAAGATGACCTAATTGTAAACTTGCCAAAGCGTGTGTTGAATGAATATATACCTTTTGGCATAAACTCTCTGTCTCTCTATAACATTACTGTTTCATTGATACATCTTGTGTGTTCTTGCTTTAATTTGTTCTAATTCGTAAGCTATTCCGCTGCAAATCCAATCTAATTGATCAAACTAGATGTTGAGATCCTTTCAGATTAAATGCTTTTCAAAACAGTCACGTATAAAGTGATATTTAATACCGATGTGTTTTGTTTTAGGGTGTTGGACCGGATTTTTGGTGACAACAATAGCCGCAGAATTATCAACAAAAATAGGGGCGTTAGAAAATTGCAAACCGTAGTCACGCATTTGCTGTTGAATCCAGATGATTTGTGAACAACAACTTGCAGCAGCAACGTATTCAGCTTCACATGTTGACAGAGCAATGTAGGTCTGCTTCTTACACTGCCAGGTAACTAACCGTCTACCAAAGAACTGACATCCCGCTGATGTTGACTTGTAGTTCATTTTGCAACCACCATAATCCGAGTCACCATATGCTGTAAGCTCAAAGTCATCATCATGAGGATACCACAACCATAGTGTTGGAGTACCCTTTAGATAATGAAAAATCCCTTTTACCCTTATGAGATGATTTACTTTTGGTTTCGCCTGATATCGTGAGCAAAGACACGTTGCATACATGATGTCAGGACGTGAGGCGGTGAGGTACATGAGAGATCTGATCATTTCTCTGTACATGGTGGCATCAACCAGATCACCATTTTCATCAGGTGATACGTCATGATTCGTGACAAGTGGAGTTCCAGTTGCTGAGGCATTCTCCATATCGAACCGAATAAGGATATCTCCCACATACTTGGTCTGATGTAGAAAGATTCCCTTTGGTGTTTGATCCACCTGTATGCCGAGAAAGAACTTCATCTCCCCTATGGCACTCATCTCAAATTCTGCTTTCATTTTAGATTCAAATTCTTTACATATGTCTTCTTTTTTGGAACCGAAGATTATGTCATCAATATAAATCTGTACCAGCAGTAAATCTCCATCTTTTTCTTTAATAAACAATGTACAGTCAATCACTCCTCTGCGAAACCCGTGTTTCACAAGATGAGTTGAGAGTTTTTCATACCAGGCTCTAGGGGCTTGATGTAGCCCGTAAAGAGCCTTGTCTAGTTTGTACACTCTGTCCCGATGATAAGAGTCCTCTAATCTTTCGGGTTGACTGACATAGACCATCTCACGGATTTCACCATGAAGGAATGCACTCTTCACATCTAGTTGATAGACTTTAATCTTCATGTAGGATGCATAGGCTAGAAATATACTTATTGCTTCCATCCTCGCCACTGGTGCAAACACTTCATTGTAATCTATTCCGTCAACTTGTCAAAATCCTTGAACTACAAGTCGAGCCTTATTCCTTATTATGACCCCTTGGTCATCTTTCTTGCATTTTGGCACCTATTTAGTACCAATTACTTTCACACCTTTTGGTTTGTCCACAAGGGTCCATACTCCTAATTTCTTGAACTGTAGAAGTTCTTCTTGCATTGCACTGACCCATGCCTCATCATTTAAAGCTTCACTCACATATTTTGGCTCAAATTGAGACACAAAACATCATTATGCACCATCGTGAAGATATCCCTTTTCCATTACTGAGGCATAATCAGTTGAGTATAGCTGATTTCTGGTCTGTACTCCCGATCTAATATCTCCAATGACATTGTCCAAAGGATGTTTAACATTTATCCCGGTTCTAGGAGTGGTGGGAACAACTACCTCATTATCCAGATTTGGAATCTCATGTGCTGTTGGAGTATGAGGTTCCGACGCTTCGGCAGCTTCTGGTTCGGTTGTGCGTGTACTTGAATTAGCAGGAACCTGTTCTGCCTGTTCCACATTTTTAGTCTCAACTGCTTCATCATCAGAAGATGAATCGCTTACATCAAGTGCTCCCCTAAATTATTAGAGGAATCATCTAGTGGAGTCGATGCTGTTGAGTCTCGTGGTGGTGAGTTGAGAACCTCGTACATCATTTTAGTCGATAACTCATCATCAGTGGGAGAAGACGGTAGATCGAAGGATTTAAAGAATCCATCATAATCAAAGAAAGATGACGGTCCTTTTCCAGCAAAGGGGGTGGAGAATCTTTGAACATCAACATTGCAACACACTTGTACCTGACATGTTGAGTTGTTATAAACTCTCTTGTCGGGTATGTTGTATCTAAGAAATATACCTTCTACTGCCTTCTCACTAAACTTTCCTGTCTGAGTTTTCTTCAGCAGCATGCATGTGCGCCAAATGGTTCTAGATACTCCCTATTGGGTTTACGTCGCTGGAGCAGTTCATAACATGTTTTCCCATGTCGTTTGACAACTAAGACTCGATTGAGCATGTAACAAGCATTAGATATCGCCTCATTCCAAAATTGAATTGGCAGTTTCAAGTCAGCTATCATTGTTCTGGCAGTCTCTATCAAGCTCCGATTCTTCCTTTCAACAACGCCATTCATTTGTGGAGTGTAGGCACAAGTAAATTGACGTATAATTCCTCTTTCTTTATGGTATGTCTCCATCCACTGATTTTTGAACTCAATGCCATTATCTGATCAGATCTGTTGTATTTTCAACTTGTAGAGTGATTCCAAGGTGGTAACCTGCTGTTTGAATGAGTCAAAAGTTTCTGATTTGGCTTTCAGAAACACACCCAGAGAACATTGAGTAATCATATGTTACTACAAAGCAATACCTGTCACCAGCAATGCTCTATGTACTGACAGGACCAAACAGATCCATGTGTAAAAGCTTGAGTGGAAGATCAATTCAATGAACTTTCTCGGACTTGTGCGCTTTCTTGGTCTGTTTCCCTTTCTTACATGCCACACAAAAATCAGGAAGTTGGAAGTTTTTGACATTTACTCCATTTACCAAATCATTCTGTACCAAATGATTCATCTTCCTTGGATTAATGTGTCTCATTCTCCTATGCCAGGAGATTGACTCTTTCTCAGTTGCCTTTGATAAGAAGCATTGAACCGTGTGATCAGTTGTGGATGCTTTTGATAGATCCAAGACATACAAATCGTTGTATCTTGAAGCTGAAATAAGAACTTTATCCTCCTTAATCACATAGTCCTTTGTCAACATGTAGCACTTCTTGTTGTCGAATACTACCTTAAATCCTTTATCACAGATCTGGGAAACAGAAAGTAAGTTGTTCTGTAGTTGCTGAACGTAGTTGACCTTGTCAAACTTAACTTTCTCATTTCCTACTTCGCCTTGTGCTATTATGTAACCTCCTTTGTTCCCAGCAAATGAAACATGTCCCCCTTTAATTTATCTGACGTTGAAAAGGAGAGACGATTTCCCTATCATCTTCCTGGACGCCCCACTATCAATAATTCATGTATTTGTGATAACACTATAGCGGACACCCTGCACATTCAAAGAAACTTATCAGTTCAGATTTGGGACCCAAGCCTTAACTGGCTTGGGTGTCCCGGAGGAATCACACATCATAAACTCAACCCATTGACCTTCAGAAGATGAGGGCATATCTTTCTTCTTAATTTCCTCACTATCAGACAAATTACTTGACTTTTCTTTCCATAAGCCAGTTTTGTGTAAGGCCTGTTTGTGATAGACAGACGACTGGCTTATTGTTTGAACTTTAGGTTCACTAATACTCTTTGGTGGAGTAGTAGATCTCTTTTGAGTAAAACTTTGTTTGGTATCATTAAGTTCAATTTTCTTTTTGGGGGTCTGCTAGTAAGGACAATTTGAAGAGATATGTCCTCGTTTTCCACAATTGTAGCAAGATCTTACTTCTACAGATTGAGGAAAATATTTATAAGGGTTTGAACTTTGCACAGGTGTGACCTTTGTCTGTTTGGGTTTAGTAAATTCGTTCCTAGATGTTTCAGTCTGATTAAAAAAACTAATTCTTTTAACATTTTGTACATCTTTAGCCTTTTGTTTATTTGGACTTTGACGTGGAGCACGTGATTGGTTAACTGATTTGGTCATTTTAGATTCAGAAGTAGACATGTTTGAACCTGACTTTACATTAACCTTTTCAAATTGTTCATCCACATTCACAACAGGCATCTTACATTTAGATTTCAAAGTAACCTCCTTCTGTTTAGTGATCTTCTGTACAGGTTTGACTGTGGAATCAGGATCACTAACCAGAGGAGTGGTTACCATATGATCCTTTACTGGGTTGTCATTTACAGGTCTACACTTTGTATTTAAAAGGATTTCATATGGTGGTGCTACTGCCTTGTACCCCAGACCTTCCCCATTGTTTCGTTCTTTCACTAAGTTTTGAACTATGTGAGAAGAACTAGCCCAACTATGTAGTTTTTGTTTTAATGAATTTACCTCGACTTCCAAAACTGCTTTTTCCTTTTTGGTCTCTTCTAAAGAATTTAGATAAAACTTTATATCATTTGATTGATTTAATGCAACAACCTCGGTTTCCCTTAGTTGTTTTCCCAAAAGTTCTATCCTTTCTTTAAAGCTGCACTCATTTTGTTTTAAAATACGATTAGCCTCAGTGCATAGTTGTAAATCATTTACTAAGTTATCATTGTGTTCTGATAACCTAGCAAATTTCAAGTCAATGCTTTCTCTAAACTTATCACAGTCATGACAATCATGTTTATCAAATAACTGGTCTAGAGAACTTACCTGTGATGAATCGGTTGAGTTAGTCATCAAAGCAGAATCAGATCCTTTTGTGAAAGGAGATTCTGTACTTGTTGCTCTAAGATATTCTTCAACCAGGTGATTTACCACGTTCGTAGCTTCTTCAACATCCGACATTGCTTGCTCAGCTGCACCCTCACTTTCACTAGCAGACTCATCATCTACTGCTTCAACAAAGGCAATATTTGATTCTTCGGGAGAAACAAACCTGAAGGACCAGTCTTGTCCTTCATCATCTTGAGCTGTAAGAGCCTTTGTATCCTTGCTTGAAGAAGTTGTTCCAATTTGTTCCTTGTCTTGACGGGTGAAAGTGAAAATGGGTTTCCATTACCTGTTTTCTTGGGCTTTACACATTCACGTTTAAAATGCCCCTTCTCACCACAGTTGAAGCAGGTTACCTTGGTTTTGTCAAAACCAAATGTCGTGTCCTTTGTGGCTACTAGGTTCTGTCCTGTCTTCTTGACAAACTTTTTAGCTCTTCTGGCTGCACTTGCCAAGGCCCACATAATATCCATTCTTTCTAGCTCATTTTCATCAACTTGCTCGTAGTCTTCATCTGCAAGGTGACAATTTCCAATCTTCCCGGCAACTAAACCATCATAGGATTGGACAACCGCTGCTAGAAGATCCATGTGCTCCTTTGCAACTTCCACAGTGATATTACCGAGATTCTTGGTCTTCAACTTTGTAGAATTGGCTTCATGCACTATATATTGAGTAGGAGATGACCCTGACATTTCTGGTGCTGAAGCTGTGGATGAGGCAGTAGCAGATGAATTGGACACATAAGCTGTTTGTAGAGGTGCTCCTGAAACAGCTGGAGACGAAACTGAGTTGTAGAGTGAAGGATTCTGAACATAGGATCCTTTCTTTGACTTGTACTTCATCCTCAGCTCTTCTTCTCTTAACTTCAAGATGAAGTCATTTATGTCCAACGTTGCTAAAATGTCATTCTGTCTGAGATTGGACACAAATGAATCCCATTTCTCAGGTAACCCATCAGCAAAACTTGAAACTTTATCTTCCATTGATGTGGTTACACCATGAGTGTGCAGTTCACTCATGAGATGATAGAACCTGTCAATTATGTCATCCAGGCTCTCATTCCCAATTGATGAGAAATTGTCAAACTCCTTCTTGAGAGCCTTAGCCTTCAGTGCCTTTAACATTGCATTGCCTTCATACCTCTTTTCCAAGGCCTCCCATAGCTTCTTAGACTGCTTATTCTCAGAGAATTGATGAAATGTGTCTTTAGGTATTGACTGAGTCAGCAGGGCATAAGCTTTCTTTTCAGCATTATGCAGAGTCTTTTGTGATTAACTCATTCCCCCCAAAGTAAGTTTAACCCTATTAGCACTGACTGGTACCACGTAACCAGTCTCAATAGAGGTCCAAAGATTAGGATCAACTCCATTTAAGTAAATCTCGAATCGTTGTTTCCATTGTGGATAGTCATCTAACGTGATAAGCTTCAGCGGTTTATTGTGATTTCCTATCTCATTTTATAGAAGCAGAAGGTTCTGGATGCGTGAGTCGTTCCCGGCAGTAAACGCAGCAAACTGATCTTCTATTTGTATAAACTTGAGACTTGGAGAACAGAACAATTTCAATCGTACGAATGGACTATATGGATGGTTCACTCGTGCGAATGAAGGATACGAATGAACTCAATCGTGCGATTGGATTCAGTCGTGCATATGAACTAGACGAATGGACTCAAACGACTGGAGCTGTTCAGTCGTGCGAATGAAGGATACGACTGAGTTCAGTTGTGTGAATGGAGTGTACGAATGAGTTCAATCATACAAGGTATTCGTGTGACTGAAGGCTGCTGTTTTGGCAAAATCGATGGTTTTGACACTTTGACACAAAAACGCGATTTTTCAAGAACCCTAATCTGCCGTATAGTGAACAATCGAAACTTTAAGGTTAGAAAACTTCGAAAATACCTATAGACTCAAAAAAATAACTCTTTTGAATGAAAATGTTAAGTTTAACACCAAAAACTAATCGAATCACATGCAAAATCAAGAGCCAAAGCTCTGATACCACTTGTTAGGACCACTTGTTAGGACCATGTACGTATGTATATATATATGTATATATATGTATATATATGTATGTATATATATATGTATATATATATGTATGTATATATATATATACACACACATACATACATACTCTAACTCTCAATCAGTTTTAGCATGCAATCAGTATCATCACAAAACCTTGATGTGTAACCCACTTCAGTTATAGATTTTAGTTCCAGTGTATCATAAAGCATAGTGCTTTTACTATTGAAAGTCGAGCCTATCAACATATTAGACATAATCCAAGTCAGTTTCTTTTTAAACTTTTGTATGTAATATATCAAAATCTAGAAATGTACTATCATTTCCTATTTAGCATTAAAATTTTACTTTATAAACCTTCTAACAAAATCTTTTTGATCTTTTTTAAATTTTACTCCCCCTAAAACCAAAATCCTTTTTGATATATTGTGGGTCCATCAATGATCGAAAAACAGTGCTGATGATAAGAAATCACAATCAAACACCACTGAAATATGTATCTAAACAATAATCTATCAAAAGAGTTTTAAAATATAACCATTTTAACCAAAGTAGAATCCAAACATCAAGAAAAAGGCTCAATGATAATGAAATTGATGATTCCAACCAATATACACACAAGAACAGTAATGCAAAATGTATATTCATGAATTAGGGTTGTGCAAAACTTGCTACAAAAGATTACAATGATTCATATATATATATATCGCAGTCATAGATTTGCTGACAGTTTCACTGGGTAGTGAAACGGTCCTGACCGGATGCTTAGTTTCACCCGGCTGCGAAACACAGATTTTGCCTGGTGACCTAAGACACTGCTGGGTCAGAGCAAACTACTATAAAACACAAACTAACTACCATTTACATACATAAAAAAACTAACATAGTTCCTATTACAAATAAAGCAAAATAAACTAACTACTAAGGTCAGGCCAACCTATACTTGATCTTCAATACTCCCCCTAGGTTGGACCTCACCGACTTGAGCTTGATTTTCTGTTGAGCTCCAGCTTGGTCTTCCACTTGACCTTCATCCTCCTTGGCTTTCTCAGATGCTTCCTGTTCAGCTCCAACTTCTTTCACAACATCATCTAGATCTCTATCAGTCTCTTCTTCAGCATGTGGACTAGCTTGAAGTAATTGACCTTCATTCTAGCTGGTCTCGTCAGCTAGAATCACTTTCTTGGTAAGCTCCCTAACCTCATCTCTCACTCCTCGAGCTTCGTTAGCCACTCTCATGAATAGACTAACTTCAGTCCTTGTTTCAGTTCCAGCTCCTACCTTTATATGATTTTCACATAAAAATCTTTAGATCCTCATCTCCAAACATAAAAACCTCCATTAGACCAAACAGTCTAATCTCTTGATCACCTTTCAATCTTATCACTACTTCCCTGGTATTATTTTCATAAAACCATTTGACTAAATCTTATAGCATCGGGGGAAGTGGATTGAGCACTCGTACTCTGTTTATAGTTTTGGCAGACTTTAATTTCAACACAATATTGCCCCTCCCAGTGGCCCAATCCAAGTCTTTCTTAGACCTCCTTCTCTTAGGCTTCATATAACCAAAGGATTCAAAATTGTCATTTAGCCCCTTCTTTATATCCTTTTCCAGCAACATAGCCCTCTCACTTGCACTCGCATCAATCAGAGGAATCTCTACCAACCTCCTTAAATCCCACCTAGGCAAGGTCTTAAAATCCTTCCTCTTGTTCAGATAGTAAATCTTGCCTCCTCTCCTCTTAATCATAAATAATTTGAGCTCAGCATGATACTTCTAGCTTATTATCCTTTTATCAGCATCTTTCTTGCTAGCTCCTTGAATATTTTAGAACAAAGGACCTATCTCATCTGGTTCCTTTTCCTTTTCAAACCTGTCATCTTGAGCAATCTTAATTACATCTCCCTCAGTCGATCCTCTTTGAGCCACATAAGCCACCAGCCTTTCATCAACCTCATAATATCATGGCTTAGAACTGTAATCGACAAGCTGTTCATCATCCTCTTCCTCTTCATCAACTAGCCTTATATCAAGCTCTTTCTTTTTTTCTTTATCACCCTTTTCCACACACACCTCCTCTCGAGTCAAATCCTTCTCTATATCAAACCTTAGATTGAACTCAACCTCAGCTATTTTAATTCCTCCTACATCCACCTCTTTCTCAACACCACTAGCTCCTGCATCTACATCCACATCACCAGCACCTGCATCCACATCATCAGTACCAGCTTCATTTGTATCAACATCAAACCCTGTATCTGCAGCTCCACTCGGGCCCTCTCCTGCCATTGATGATCCTCTAACATTGAGGAATTTATACTTTGAGGCATCAGTAAGATCATTCAGCTCTGCTTTAGTTCTTTGATTTGGCAGGCTGACCGCTGCTTTTAGTTCATTCAACTCTTTAAACAATGTCTTTATTTAATCCTGTTGATCCACCACCATTTTCTTCAAACCTTCAATGACCGCATCTTTTGCCTTTCCTTAATCTCTTGATTTATCAACTTTGTCTTGATCATGCTCAGCTCATTTGCCACTGATGCACTTACATTTTTGATCATATCTTGATCTAGCTCAGATCTGGCATCATTCCTACCAGGTTTTTCTGAGAAGGCCTGTTGCTTATGCTTTGTTCTCCTTTCTGACACATTGGCAGGTTCGCTCTCTTCAGCCCTTCTCTTACTCCTCCTTTCCTTTTGTACTCTAACCTATTTAACCACCTCATCAATTTCTTCCTCAAAAACATACTCGTTTTCTTTTGCATATCTTTTTCTCTTCTTTATTGCTTCATCTTGTTTTTCTCCGTTTTCCTCAGCAGTTTTATTTTCCGTCTCAATCAATCTCCTAATGTAATTCCACCTCTTAGCTGGATACATGTTTTGCCACAAATGAGTTATCTTACCACTGAAATCATGTCTAACTGTAGAACAGTCAACAAATATCCTTGTATTCATTTGTCCCAATCTTTTGATTTCGCCGTGTCTTGGCACATTTGGAATAAGATCATCAATCAACATTTTGACAAACCTCGGGTATAATAGCCATTTAACTTTCTTTAGGGCCATGATATTCTTAGTCATACAATCAAATATAAGTTTTGCAATGTTGGCCTTTTGACCTCTACAGAAGATGATCATGGCCCTGGCCTAATATATATACTCAGCCTATCTGATCCTCCCTTCCTATGATCCAGACACATAATAAAGACATGGGCTATATATCTCCATTCGTTTGACAGGAGAGACTTCTTAGTTTCCTTCTTGGATCCAAAGGGTGGTCCTTCATACCCGATACTCCTGAATGCCTATAGAACTTGGGCATCAGACAACACCACCTCTGGCCCACAATCGTCTTCCAAATACAATACTCTGGCCATAGTTTCCACAGTGATAACTATGTCATGCCCTTCAATCCTGGCAATTATAAGGTTTGGTATAGTTCTAACGTCGTACTCTGTAGATCTCCAGAAATCTCTCACATGAAGATCATAGATGGTAGGCATATGTGAGATGGTATAATATAGGTGAGATTGCCTTAACCATCTAATGCAGTCTCTAAATCCTACTGCTTTAGGATTCCCGTCATCCAAAAGTGCCACGATGTTGAACTTGTCATCAAACTTAAAGTTAGCCTTATCAACTGAAATGGAAACATAAATAGTTTAGTAGATAAAATATACACATAAAGAGACAAAACAAATTATACAAAATGATAAAAAATAAGATTTGGCTAGTTTCACTGGCGGCAAAACTGTAATTTCGCTGAGCAAACTAGTTAGTTTCGCTATCAAGAAACCATAGATTCGCTGCTACAAAGGCATAGATTCGCTGAGTCTTAGGCGTTGAGTTATGCGTTTTAGTTGTTAATCAGTTTCGCTGACAAGTAATTTTGTAGTTTCACCTAAGAGAACCTGTATTTCGCTATTAGTTTCGCTTAAGTTTAAACTCAGAAATCCATACCGAGCGAATCTACAGTTTCGCTGAAATCTTCCCAGCGAAACTGTCACTTGTGCTTGGACATCACAACGTTACAGTTTCGCTCGAAACTATGAACTTTCGTTCAGATTCACTGAACTAGCTTGTAGTTTCGCAGAACAAAACTGCGACTTTTCAAATTCACCGAAACAATTTCAGTTGTTTATTTATCCAAAACTAAACCGATTAAAGCATTGTACAAAATTCGACTAACAAACCTAAGTATAAAACATTCGTTTATTTCAATAAAACACGAACGAATCAAGATTTGCACATTAATCGTCGAGAGAAACTAGGGTTTGGGTATAATTGCACTTGTGAGACTCGGTTCTCATACTGTGCAATATATACTACCTAGTTTCACCGTTAGCGAAACTATAGTTTCGTCCGTATAGATGCGTTTCTCACAGTTGAGCGTGACTGCTGGCGAATCTATAGTTTCGCTCCGTATAGATGCGTTTCTCACAGTTGAGCGTGACTGTTGGCGAATCTATAGTTTCGCTCGGCGAAACTCATGGAAAAATTATAATTTCGCCCGTAGTTTCTCCCTTTTTTGTAAGTTTTGTAATTATACAAACATTTGTGAGAAATAACTTTCTCATTCCACAATTCTGACTTACAGACAAACAAATTACTAAACGATTTTAAACAGAAAAATGATATGAACTAATAAAATAAAATGAAATAAAATAAAATGTAATGAAAATAAAAGGATATTATTGCATCTTTGTCTCGAAGTATTTCTGAGAATCAAGGCTTGGCGAGATTGCTGATATGTTTGTCCACTTAAACCCATGCCTTATTTTTTTCAACACGTAATCTGCAGCTATCTTTATCATGTTTTGAGTTAATTTAAGGAACTCCAGTAACTTTTTCCCCATACACATTTGACAAAGAACTCATCTCATCATCAAGGTTTATTAAGTGTAATCATTGATCTTGCTTGAATAGTTCTGAATTGACATTGATGCATGCATATGATAGCATGATCTTTGACGAGACACTTTACTATATAGACTCTATAACAGATGATGATAGCTCCAGGTCTATACTTACATATAACATAGGAGACACTTTACTATATAGACTCTATAACAGATGATGAGAGCTTTTGGTCAATGCTTCCATATAGCAGAGAGGATCGTTTGAGCGTATTGATGAGAGCTTTAGGTCAATGCTTTCGCATAGCAGAGAAGATCATCACTCCAGGTCAATGCTCACGCATAGTAGAGGAGATAAACACGCATTTTATTTTTTAATTTGGGCTAAGGAATGGGGAAGATCTTAGACCCAACACAGACTAGGAACAAACTCAAGACATAAATCATCCACTCTCAACCAAGTTTTGACGAGACTTGTATCTTTGTGCAGGCCAAGATTTCATGAGAATAATCCTTATCACCGAGTTCTTGATCTTTAGTTTAGCTGCACAATCATTGTTTTCTTCGTTTTCAAGCTAAGTCTACCATGCATATCCCAACACAAGCTGTTGACCTCTTTCTAAATTATTTTCTAGGGTTCCTGAGACAACAAAATTAAAAAAAGCTTTTTAAAAGTATATTCTCCCCCTCAATTTCTATTTACCTACATAGGAATAGAAATTTTTATTTTTCATATATATATGTTTACTAAAATAAAAATAAAATAATAATAAAAAACTAAGAAGAAATATGGGATATCGGAAGTTATGTGACAAATGTAAACTATAAAAAAGGTTATTTACGACTAACTGTACATTTCAGTAGGAAAAGCGTTTCTCAAAAAGATATTAGACCCAACATAGAGATCAGTTTATAAAAGCGAGGTTTATCAAATGTTTTTGTTAAAAGATCTGCTCTTTGTCTTTTTGTGTCGATTGGAATAATATCTATAAACCCTTTTTCCTGAGCATCTAGGATTGCACGAACCCTTGTTTCAATGTGCTTGGTTCGAGTGTGATGAATTGGATTTCTGGCAATTCCAATAGCAGCTTCATTATCACAGAAGAGTGGTGTATGAAGAAAATTGATGCCATAATCCATCATCTAATGTTGGATCCAAAGCACTTGGCAGCAGCAGCTAGAGGCAGCAACATATTCAGCTTCACTTGTGGATAAAGATACAGTTGTCTGCTTTTTGTTTTGCCATGAAACAATACAATCCCCTAGATACTAGCATCCACCAGTGACTGATTTCCTGTTCATCTTGCAACATCCATGATCATTATCAGAATAGGCATGCAAATCAAAGTTTCCTCCTTTGAGATACCAAAGGCCTAGGCAGGAGGACCCTTTGAGATATCAGAAGATACGTTTAACAGCCTTTTCATGAGATTCCTTCAGATTTGCTTGATAACGAGCACAATAGAACACGGCGAATGTAGTATCTGGACGACTCGCAGCGAGATACATGTGAGACCCAATCATAGAATGATAACAATGAGCATCTACGGGTTTCCCATTGTCATCTGGAGTTAAGCACGTTTGAGCAGTAAATAGGGTGAGTTCAGGAGAAGCATCATCCATCTTGAATTTCTTGAAAATCTCTAGAACATACTTTACTTGATGAATCAGGATGACATCAGGCTTTTGTTCAACCTGCAATCCCAAGAAAAAGCATAACTCCCCCATCATGCTCATTTCAAAGAGATCCTTCATCACTTCTTCAAACTCTCTACATAGTTTCTCATTTGTTGACCCAAAAATGATGTCATCAACGTACACTTGAACAATCAGCATTTCACCATCAACTTTTTTCTTGAATAGTGTCATATCTATAGTGCCACGAGAGAAACCATTACTGAACAGATATTATGTCAAGGTTTCGTACCAGATGCGAGGTGCTTGATATGATCCATATAAGGATTTATCAGGCTTATACACTTTATCAGGGAAATATGGATCCTCGAAACCTGGAGGTTGACAGACATATATCTCCTTATCAAGGTTCCACCATACAGAAATGCACACTTCACGTCTATTTGAAAGACCTTAAAATTCTTATGAGCAGCATGAGCAAGAAAGATTCTGATAGCTTCAATGCGAGCAACCGGTGCAAACACTTCAGTGTAATCAATTCCCTCCTCTTGAGCAAATCCTTGAACAACCAGCCAAGATTTGTCCCTGATAACAACTCCTCGATCATCTGGTCTATTCCAGAAGACCCATTTGGTCCTGATGGGAAACTTATTTGGATGAAGATCGATTAGGTGCCAATCCTTCAATTTCTTAAATCGTTGTAGCTCAATTTGCATAGATTTGACCCAACTAGGGTCCTGCAGTGCTGCTGTGACCACTACTACAAAGCTGTTAATAGATGACGTGCAAAAAGATGACGCGCGAAAAAAGATGACGTGCATTTTTGCGTGTCATAAAATATGTCAGATTTTAAAAATTTTTTAGAAAAGATGACATGCATTTTTGCGTGTCATCTTTCTATGTCATTTTTTAAAATTTTTATAAAGCTTTCCCCTTTTTAATACCGCACCCAAATCCCCAAATTCCTTCCAATCGCGACCTCGCAGCCGATCGACGCCCCCACCACCACCGCGCGCCCTCTCTTCCTCCGCAGCCTACCGACCGACCGGCCACCCCCTCCTCAGCACAGCTGACACCCACCACCACCACCACTGCTGAATCAACCCGGCCACCCCCTCCTCCGCGCAGCCCGACGCCCACCACCACCACCACTGCTCAATCAACCCGACCACCACCACCACTGCTCAATCAACCCGACCACCACCTCCTTCGCGCAGCCAACAACCACCACCATTGCTGGTGAAGAAGTTCAAGAAGGTAAAGTAGGTTTGATTTAGCTTTTTATTGGTTTTATTTATGTTTTGTTGTTACATTGATCTGCTGATTTGTATTAGGGTTTGGATGAAGTACTGGGTCTAAACGTTCATTCATTGACCTTCACAAAGGTCAGATCTTGTTACATTGATTGTTGAGAAAGGCAACACTCGAATTTCATACAAGCACACACACACATGTTTATTATTAAACGATATTTGTGAAAGAGGAAACATAGGTTGTGGATTTGTGTCAAGTGTTTATACATATTCTAAATCCTCGCAAGTAACCTTCCACTTGAAGTAGATAAGCAAGCGGTAATGTGTCTGCTTTTGACGTTTATGTATGTTTGTTTACTATATGGATGTCTTTAAACTCTGTAAGGAATCATTTTATTGGGTTGTGTATTTATTGCTACCACAGTAGACTTTTACATTCTACATCAGCACAGTGCTATAACTATCTGATTGGAACTAAATTAGGATCATTGCAACCTGGCTCTGTGGTCTATTACTACACATTTAGATAGCATGCATACGGGCTATACTAATCCACAATATATGCTTGTTTTTAAAATGTATGTTATTTTGTCTCTTTTGTGCATGAGATGTTTGCATATTGGTGTTTTGCTATTTTGTTTAGCATCATCATGATATTCTAATACTTTATTGTTTATTTTTTATCTGCAGACACACAGAAGTTTTCTTTTTAGTAACAAAACTTTTCCAGGCTAGAGATATTGGATTAAGAAGAATGGTTTATTTGATTATAAAGGAACTTTCTCCCTCTTCAGATGAGGTCTTCAAAAATTATCTTATATAGTTTATTCTTTATAGGTCTTTTATGCTGTTATGTTTAAATGACATGGTACATTTCCTTTCCATGTAAGGTTATTATCGTCACAAGTTTCCTTATGAAAGACATGAATAGTAAGACTGATGTGTATCGAGCAAATGCTATCCGTGTTCTTTGTCGCATTACACATGGAACACTATTCAGAAGGGCAGCTGTGAGATTCCTGCTACAACCAATCATTCACCAATATTCCTGCTACATTCTCTGCATTCATTCAATTCTCAATTCAATTCAATTCAATTCAATTCGCTTTTGTTGATTACATCAACTCTCGAATCTCTCTGTTCATGAATTTATACGGCTATACTGCTACATTCTTGAATCATTCACCAATATTCCTGCTACATTCTCTGTTTGTGGTGGAATTGATGTGTTTTTTTGGTGATTTCTACAGGCAAGTGTTGAGATTTTGATATATGCTTGGGATCAGGAGGTGGAAGTAGATCTGCTTTAAAGTAAGAGTCGGATTTTTAGAGAAGAGATGGTGGCGACTGTAGGTCGGGCGTATTCTCCAGCAGCAATGGCAGTAGTCCTGCTACTAATGATCTGGTAGTTACTACACTTGATCAATTATTTACTACACGTGGTCTGGTTAATAGTGATAATGCAAGTACATCTGTGAATCTGTCAGGGCAAGGTTGGAAATTCCAGCTGCCCCATTTTGTTATTGTCTGTTTGCTTAAGAAATATGTTTTATTATGTTGTGGTGAACATAATTATGGTTGGGACTTGGGAACATAATTATTTGTTTCTTTATTTTGTTATTGTTTCATTTACTGATATTTATATATCTAAATCATAACAGGTATGAAAACATTTACATCTCAAATGGAGTGTCACTGCATGAATATATAGTTTCTTTAAAGAAAAATGAAAAAGGAAGATGCCCAGTGAAGTTCAATGATGATTTGTGTAGAGTTTGTTGGGATGGTGGAGAGGATATTGCTGAACTTCCAATTGTTGCTACTAGTAAAGGTAACCAGGGGAAGGTGAGGATGTTACTTGCATGAAGAAATCTTTTGTTAAATTATTAATATTATTATTTTTATCTATTTATTTATTATTTTGGAATTCAATGTACATTGGCAGGGCTAGATAGAGATATAACTATGCTGCTGCTGATCATACTGAAGATTATATGAAGCAAATGAAGTCATCTTGATGTGTAGGGCTACTTATTAGACAATTAAATGAATTTGAAACTACTTTGTAATTTTGCATATGCATGTGAACTTGGAACAACTTTGTAATTTTTGTTAGTATTTAATTAAATGAATTTTGTTTTGCTATTATTCGACAATTATTGATTTATAGTTTTATAAAAACAGCAGGTAAAATTTATAAAAATTAATGTGTGTGTGTGTGTGTATATATATAATAATGCAGCTAAATTTATGACGTGCATTGCGTATCATCTTTAGCACGTCATAAAAATTACATAGATGACACGCGTATGTGTGTCATCTAGTCATTTATGACTACCCCTTCCTTGACGCGCATTGCGCATCATCTTTTGCGCGTCATAAAATGCGCGTCATCTTTTGCGCGTCATACAAAGATGACGCGCTGATGCGTGTCATCGTTCATTTATAACTACCCCTTCCTTGACACGCATTTGCGCGTCATCTGACCCCAAAGATGACGCGCAATGCGCGTCATCTATTGCAGTTTTTCTAGTAGTGTCAATTCCATCACCCATGTCATCATCACCATCTAAGAACTATAATCGATCGACTGAAACTAGGTACCAAGATTAACTAATAAAACTAACTAACCAAGAAATGAAATCTTTATTAAAAATGAATGAATATCAAAATACAAACTCAGTTACTTATATACACAAACACATTTACACTTCTAACCCTTTACAATTCATGGAATTACAATTCTAACTCCAACATATTCCCCCCTAATTCCATAATTCATTGCTCAAGTCTTCAACTCCCAGCAATACTCTCATTTCAGCAAACTCTACCCTTGGTAGTGGCTTTGTCAAAACATCTGCTCGTTGCATATCTCCACTAACAAAATCAACTTTAATTTGACCCTTCTCTATACACTCTCTAATAAAGTGATACCGAGTGTTAATATGCTTACTTCTTCCATAAAAGACAGGATTCTTCATCAACTGTATCGCTGATTTGTTATCTATAAACAAAGTTACTGCACCCAACTTTTGACATGTGATTTCTTCAATAACACCTTGAAGCCACAAAGCTTGACAAGTTGCTGAGGTAGCAGCCATAAACTCAGCTTCACACGAAGACAAGCAACTGTTGCTTGCTTCGGTGAATGCCATGAAACAATCGAACAATTGAAAAAGAAAACATTCCCTGAGGTACTCTTACCATCATCATTATCAGTTAGATGATTACTATCACTATAACCAACTAGACCTCCACCTTCCAAGTTCTTATATCTCAACCCATAATGGATAGTTCCTGATACATATCTAATCAAATGCTTCACTGCTTTCAAATGTGCCAATCTAGGACTCTACATGAACCTGCTAACATAACCAATAGCAAAAGCCAAATCTGCGCCGGTTTGAGTTAAGTACCTCAGTGATCCAACCAACCTTCTATAATATACTTGATCTACTTCTTATCCTCCCTCTTCTTTAAACAACTTCAGTCCAAACTCCATAGGAGAATTTGTTGCATTACAACCCTCTAGACCTGCCAACTTTACTACCTTCTTTGCATATGCAGATTGCTTGATTAATATGCTACCCCTTACTTGTGCAACCTCAATCCCAAGATAATAACATAACACTCCCAAATCTGTCATTTCAAACCTTGATTGCATCTGCAGTTTGAACTCCATTACCTCTTGTTCATTACTCCCAGTTACAAACAAATCATTTACATATACTCCTAAGACTAAGATAGAACCAGGCTTAACTCTTACATACACTGCCTGCTCATGCTGACATCTCTTAAACCCCATCTCCTTCAACACTTCATATAGTCTTGTGTTCCAAGCTCTTGGAGCCTGGCTCAACCCATAAAAAGCTTTAATGAGCTTATAGACTTTGTACTCAGCACCCTTTCCCACATATCCTTCGGGCTGCTTCACGTACACACTCTCCTTGAGTTCACCATGTAGAAATGCCACCTTAACATCTAGATGAAACACTCTCTAGTATTTCTTAGCAGCTAATGCTAGAATCAACCTGATTGTTTCTATTCTAGCCATTGGAGCAAAAGCTTCTTCAAAGTCAACCCCTTGCTGTTGCACATACCCTTTTGCAACAAGCCTGGCCTTGTGCTTTATTATTACACCATCCCCATCTCTCTTTAGTTTATAAATCCATTTCAAACCAATTGGATTACACTTTAAAGGAGCATCTATGAGAATCCAGGTCTTGTTTCTTTCAATTGCATGAATCGCCTCATTCATAGCCTGTCTCCATACCTTTTCTTTTATTGCTTCTTGAAAACAGGTGGGTTCTTCTTCTTGTGTAAGCAACAAATCCACATCAACCATTTCTTGTTACTGAGTGGCCCCGTAGTTGACTCTTCCTTCTATTACATAGTCACTCAACCTTTTAGGTACTTGAGAAACTCTATTTGACCTCTTCAGACTTTGCTCATACGTTGCTTCTTCAACATGATCATCACTTACACCTTGCTGACCTTGCTCAATTGTTAGTTCATGTATGCCTCCTTCATCACTTGATTCATTGAAGCCCATCTGAGAGAAGCCACCTTTATGACTGACCTCATCTTCTTGGACAATATATTCAATCCAATTTAAGTTAGAATTAGAATTACCATCTTTATGAATTGCACCTTAATCATATATTCTATTTTCTTCAAACTTCACATCCCTACTTACAACAATTCAATTATGGATAGGATCATACATTCTATGAGCTTTAGACCTCATTTCTGCACCCAAATATACCATAGGATTGCTCCTATCTTCTAGCTTTTGTATATTTAGAGTAGTGACTTTCACATGACCCAAACATCCAAATACTTTTAGATAGTATAAGTTTGGTTTCTTACATTTCAAAGCTTTATAGGGAGTGCAGGTTGATAAGGCCTTAGTGTGCAGCCTATTTAGAAGATAGACTGAATGCCTCACGCCTTCAGCCCATAGTTCCCTGGGTATCTTCATAGCCTTCATCATACTTCTGGTCATATTTAAAATGGACATATTCCTCCTTTCTATGGTGCCATTTTGCTGAGGGGAGTAAGGGGTAGTTAGCAACCTGTTAACACCCTCTTTTGCATAAAAGTTCTCAAACTCATATGAAGTAAACTCCCCCCCGATCAGATCGCAAGGCTTTAAGTTGATGATCCATTTCCTTTTCTACTTTAGATTTGAACGATTTAAATTGTTCGAATGTTTGATCTTTTCTCTTCAGCATGTAGACCCACATGTATTTAGTGGCATCATCCACTAGTAACATAAAATACATGTTCCCTGCCTGGGTTGTGGGGCTTATTGGTCCACACAAATCAACTGAGACCAATTCAAGTGGATGTGAAGCTCTATAAGAAGATCTTGTAGGAAATGCATGTCGAGTATGCTTACCAGCCAAGCAAGCTTCACATACTTGTGTAAGAGGGACAATCATGGGTAGTCCATTCGCCATTCCTCTACCGGACATCATTCTTATTGTTTCAAAGCTAATGTTCCCAAGTCTGCTATGCCAAAGCCATGGCAAACTGTTTATGTTTACATTAAAGCACATTGGTGAATCTACAGTAAACATAGCCTTGTACAAGGGATTTGATGACCTTTAACCTTCATTAGTAGCCTTTCAGTTTTGTCATACAGCCACAAGTGATCGTCCTTCATCTTCACTTCACAGCCGCGTTCTGTGGCTTGTCTAAGACTTAGTATATTACTCCTCAACTGAGGAATATAATAAACCCCAGTCAAAAGTCTTTGCTCTTTTTTCTTTAATTTGAGTATAACTAACCCTCTTCCTTTGATGAGGACAGTTGACCCATCTCCGAACCTTACATTCCCATTGATGCTCTTATCAAGGCTTGCGAACATAGACAAGTTACCAGTCATGTGGTTGGACGCTCCAGTGTCTAAATACCACATTGATACTTCATCAATCTCGCCTGGATAACTTGTAGGAAGTACTTTTTGCTCATTGATAAACACCATCTCTTTATGCTGTGGTAATCTGACTGTCATTAGGAGGGCTGGTTCATCTTCATGTGTCTAGGACAGATTTACTTTGGAGTCCTTGTTCTTGGTAGAACATTCCGAAGCATAATGGCCATACTGATCACATTTGAAACACCAGATCTTGGACTTATCTTTACTCGATCGACTGGAAGCCTTTTGATTTTTGACTGCGTCACGATCAGCATCCCACCCTTTCGTTCGGCCCCTTCCTTCCTTGATATTCTTTCTACTCTTATCATATTTACACTTCATCTTGTTAGAGTTTTCTGATTCTCTATAGCGGCTCTACCACTCCGAGTATGTTACCAAGAGTTTATCATTTTTATGAGTGACCGTTTTATTTTACATTCTAGTACGGCTCATCAAAGGCCTTCAACCGACCTATTGCTTCCGGTAGTAGCAGGGTCTCAAGATTTACAAATTGCTTGATTGACAAAACAATTTGTAAAAACTGATATGGGGCCGCTCCAAGAAGCTTTCGGACGAGAATCGATTCTTTGAATGGCTCACCTAGATTGCTGACTTTAGAGGAAATTGCACTGATTTTGGCGATAAATCATCAATCGAGTCTTCTTCTTTCATCCGCAAACTCTCGAATTCGTTCCTTAGATTTTGCATCCGAGCTTTCTTGACTCTTTGAAATCTAATCTATCTGGTCTTAATTGAAGTCCAAATTTCCTTCACTGATTCACAATTTGAGACTTGAAGAATCAAGTCTTCTGGCATAACCTGATACAGGTAGGCGATGGCCGAACTGTTCTTCTTCGGATCGACTGTGGTTCCCTCCGGTGGTTCAATCGCTTCCCACAACGAATGAACCTTGAAAATTGCATTCAATTTCAGGGCCCAAATCATGTAGTTTGTTGGTGTTAGAATCGGGCATTAAAGTGGAATAGTATAGTTTTCTTTGACAGTTATCATCTGAGTGTTCGATAGGTTAGTCACCATCTTCTTCTTCTTCCTTTGGTACGATATCCCAAATCTTGGGTCGAGCTCTAGTGCTATTTTTACCAAATCGTTCGAACTCGTTGCTTCTCTTATTTGAATTCATAAACTGCATTTGATTCAATCCTTCGAACCGATTGCCTTGTTGATTCAAACTCTCTCCTGAAAGCTCTGATACCAATTGAAACTAGGTACCAAGATTAACTAACAAAACTAACTAACCAAGAAATGATATCTTTATTAAAAATGAATGAATATCAAAATACAAACCCAGTTACTTATATACACAAACACATTTACACTTCTAACCCTTTACAATTCATGGAATTACAATTCTAAACTCCAACATCGACCACCACCATCACCATCGGTTGTTCAAGTCGCCAATCAACTTCTGAGCAGATCGATGGTGGCAAATGTGGAGATTTGAGGTACATCAAAGAAGTTTATGGTGGGTTTTTATTATTGTGTTCTTTCTTGAACAGATCGATTTCTAAGGCGGATTTATGCTTCGATTAAGGTTTGATTTTGGTGACCAATGGTTATGGTTGTTAGCGATTGTTGGTAGTTCAAATTTCATATGTAATGGTGATGGTGGTGGCCCATAGTGATGGTGGTGGTGGGTGTTGGTTGTGATTTTGGGCGGCGGTGGTTTTGTGGTGGCAATTTCTGGCGATTTTGGTCTGTGTTTTAAGGCCAAAAGGTGTGGGGGGTGGCGGTGATGTTGTGATAGACGTGATAGTGGTGGTGGTGTTAAGGGCCAGTGGCTTGTGGTGGCAGTGGTGGTGATGGTATTGGCAGTTAAGGGCTGGTGGTGTTATGGTGGCTGGTGGTGTTGTGGTTGCTGGTGGTGGTGTGGTGGCTGGTGGTGTTGTGGTGGCTGGTGGTGTTGTGGTGGCTGGTGGTATTGTGGTGGCTGGTGGTGTTGTGGTGGTGTTATGGTGGCTGGTGGTGTCATTGTTGTGGTGGTGGCAGTGGTGATGATCAGTGGATGTCAAAGTGTGTGTTAATATAAAGAAATAGTCCTTTTAATCTAATAAAAAGTTTGAATTACTTATATTTTTAGTTATTATTATTAAAATAACTAAAATACTTTTATATTTAACAGAAAAAAATTAAAGTCGTTAGTGGTTTGGAGTTAATTGAGTTGAATTTTAAATCATAGGGATTAAAATCATAACTTTAAAAAGTTTGGAGTAAATCTGTTATTTTGACAAAACTAGAAGGAAAAAAATGAAGTTTTTTCTACAAAATATTATATCCATTGACCGATTTTAAAATATCGTTAAACTTTTCAACAAATACACAAAATTCAAAATGAATATATAGAAATGTCATTGATGCCATCCTTTTCTAGTTTTTGCTTCCCCTAAAATCTTATTGTCTTATTATCTTATAAATAATTGATTTTCTAACCTTTTATCTTTTAGATTTTCATAAGTGAAAAAATATATGCAAGATTAACTTAACAAAAAACACGTGCAAAAAATCTAATAAGTATACAAAAAGTTATATAAAGTTATTATATTTTGTGACTTACGTTAAAACCTTGCTATACGCAATTGCTTCTTTTTGGTTCATATCCTAACACTTTGAGATAATTAGGCTATTCACTTCTTTTTTAGTCATAATCTCAACCTTATCTTTCTCATACATACAAACAAGAACGAAAAAAAAATTAAAGACCTAACTTAATAATATTTAACAAAGCAAAAGGTTAGAAAAACTTATTAAATTGCTTTTATCACTTGTTACGTGTTTACACATGTGCTTATAAAATCAAATCTTAGTTACTTCAAATACATGAAGGTCTAGATAATAAGATAATCTCATCATCATCCTCTTACACCAATAAATATTATTCGTTTTCTTCTCGTTCACAACCAATACGTTTAACTTGTCGATAACATTCCTCATGACCTTGCCGGTTTTTCTATACATCACAAATATGAGATTTATTTTGGGTATTACGAAATATCAAATTTAGTTCGTTATCTCTCATTTCTTTTTCATTTTTCCAATAAGTCAAAATTAAGAAACACCCGCATGTTAGAATTTAGATCATAATAAATATTTTATAAGTAGTTTTCAAAGTAGGACCCTTTAAATATAAAATAAACAAAGATTGTCATGTATGACTACTTGATTCAGACCAACGCAACTTACCATACACACATTTGAGTATTTGACTAATGGTCCTATTCAATCTTCAAGAATTACTATAGATTTGTCTACAATTATTTAACACCCATCAACCAATCAATCTCTACCTTTCTTCCCCCAATCAATTCATGACCTCTGCAACAATGGCAGCAAGAACCCCTGAATTCATGCTGCTTCTGGCTGTCAATCTTGTCATCTTGATAAGATGCGCTGAACCCCTTGTGCCACAAGAAGAAGGTAGCAGTTATGTTTGTGTGTGTGTATTTTTAAAAAAATATCATCTTTTTTGGTTTCAAGAAAGTGGGTTGAGGATTCTGGATCTAGTTCATCTTCAAATTATATGATTGTTGCTGCAAGTATCTTGATTTGTATGTTCACTAGCAGTTTAGAAGCTGAATATTCAAAGTATATAATTTATATGGATTACGTGTTATGATTTCATAGCAAAAGGTTATCTTGTTTAACATCTTTATTAATCTTTTTCATAAGATTTAAGAATTCATATGGATTTTGGAGTGGAAACTTGAAATGAGCTGGTTTGACTTTAAAAGTCAAAACAATATGTCTTCTCAGTTTTCATGATTGGAAATTGTTAGTGTATTAATCTTTTATTCAGTTGGTTATTTAAAAATTAAGTGATTAACTGTATTTAATGATTTATTAAACCAAATGATTGAAACCCCAAATGAGTGGTTTGACTTTTAAGTTTGACTATTATTCTTTAGAAATGAGCTATGCACTGAAAATACTTACCAAATTATCTTCTACTACCTTTTGTTTAATCTGATTTAGTGGAAGCTGTTGGGAAATTTCTTTCTGCCATGAACGCAACAAGTTGGAGATTCGATGGCGATGATTGCGATCTTGATATGGTTTCAGAAGTGCCAAAGCTATCTCAAGAAGCTATTGCTAGCATCGAATGTGATTGCAACATTGGCAACGATACCGATTGTCATGTCGTAAGGATGTATAAAGTTCTGTCTTTAAGTCCTGTTTACTTGTGTTTAATTTCAATTTTTTTGTGAAGAATTCTTATGTTTATAGAGGGCACTTTGACTTTGGAACTCAAACTATGATATCGTAATGCTATTCATGTTGCTTTTCTTTACATCATAACATGACCATGCTTATTAAGAAACTTTTATGAAATTGTTTTGAATTGTTAACAACTTGACTGTGAAATTAGCATATACTTGACCTTAAAGTCAACGTTCTTCGATTACAACAGACTCAACTTGTGGGAATTCATCTGTTTTTTCTGGCATATGCAGCATGCACAAGTTTTACAGTCTTAATGGAGTACTATCACCTGAATTAGTAAAGCTTCCTTACCTACGCTCGATGTAAGTCTTCTCTAAACATACGATTAACTTAAATGTCAAACTTTATAAATAGTCAAGATTTAGTGAAACTGAAGTATATCATGTTATATTTTCAGAGATCTTGCTTACAATTACTTAAGTGGCACAATACCACCTGAATGGGGTCTAACACAGTTACAAGAAATGTGAGATCTCTGTTTTACCATTTAGTTTCATACTTTCATAGTTTTTACTGTAGGAAGAGTTAAAGTTGTAAACTTTGTACATATCCTTCCACATGCAGCTCTCTTCTTGGTAACCAGATAACCGGAGAAATTCCACGGGAACTAGCCAATATCAGCACCCTCACAAAACTGTATGCATTTGTTTTTCATTCTTCTCTAGTGAATTTTGACCTCTGTTTACCATAAAGGCCAAAATCTTTAGATGATGTCAATTTTCATCATAGTCAATTTTTCAGTATATATGGTTTTATATGATCTAGCAAAATTCTTGATCAGGGACCTTGAAGCAAACCAGCTTTCAGGAACTATTCCATCTGACTTTGGGAGATTAATAAATTTGAGTTCATTGTAAGTTTGTTTATGTTTTTCAGTTACATATTTTCTTCCTTCAATTGAATTATTTCACAGGAATTGGAAAATGATTAAGTTATTTGCACCATAATATCATATTTCAGGATGTTGTCTTCAAACAGGTTGACCGGCAGGCTGCCAACGACCCTTGGTCAACTAGGAAATCTAACAGATTTGTAAAATCTTTACTTTATTCTTTAAGTTGCAGTTTTTCGGTTCACCATTTTCTACGGCTAAAACTTCAAATCTTTTCTTGCATTATGCAGTAGGATAAACGAAAACAACTTCAGCGGGCCGATACCTGACTTTATACAAAACTGGAGACTACTTACTAGATTGTAAGATTAAGATGTTTCATGTTTAATTCTTAATGTCAGTATATGTTACAATGTTGTCTTCTAATAGCATACTTAAGAATTAAGTATTTACATAACACACTCAAGAACATT
>BJCO01817893.1:0-14779 GCA_018326465.1 Flaveria floridana | reverse complement strand
ATGAGCACACTCCTTATGTTAAGGGAAATGGTCCTGACCATATGTTTAACTTAGAATTGTTTCCCAACTATTCTAAACAATCTTATGAGAATGTTTCAGCTGGAACAGGAACTCAAAGTGACTCTGATGATGATCAAATGTTTGAGTTGCCCAGACCTATTTCAAATTCTCCAAGAAGGAATGAAGAACAAGCTCCCACCACTACAAGTCCTGAAAGTCTGAATCTCTCAGGAAATAATAGAGCTTCAACCAGTTGTCAACTTAATAAGCATCAAGTCACTTCAGATGACAACTCCATTTCTCAACACCAAGCTGATAAAGATAGCTATCTGGAGGAACAGGCAACTGATGATGCTATCTTACAATAGAACACTTTTGATGATATTACTCATTCATTCAATCAATCTTCATTGAATGAAAGAGAAAATTCAGCTTGAACCAATGTTAATAATGCTGATAAGAATCATTCAAATCTGGATCTATATATGTGACTAGATGTTATTCCTAGAATCAGGATTCATAATAGTCATCTAGCTGAAAACATCATTGGGGACGTCTCAGAAGGTGTGAGGACCAGAAGACAAACTCACAATGAGAATGTCTGCTTGTACTCATGCTTTCTCTCTCAAATGGAACCTAAAAAGGTAGAAGAGGCTCTCAAAGACAATAATTGGGTTGAATCAATACAAGAGGAATTGCTTTAATTCAAAAGGAAAAAGGTGTGGAATCTGTGTCCACTACCACCCGGTCAAGTTCCCATTGGTACAAAGTGGGTGTTCAGGAACAAAAGGGATGATAGAAGTTTGATTATCAAGAACAAGCTAGACTTGTAGTTAAAGGATACACATAAGAGGAAGGAATAGATTACACTAAAGTATTTGCACTTGTTGCAAGACTTGAGGTTGTAAGAATCTTTATTGCTTTTGCTACATCCAAGAACTTCACAGTGTATCAACTTGATGTCAAATGTGCATTTTTTATGAGAACATCGAGAGAGAAGTCTATGTGTGTCAACCACCTGGCTTTGAAGACCCACAGCACCCCCACTATGTGTGCAAACTAGACAAAGCTCTTTATGGGCTGCATCAGGCACCAAGGCTATGGTATGAGATGTTGTCTCAATTTTTCCTGAAGAACGGCTACACCAGAGGCACCATAGACAAGACATTATTCAAAAGAAGATCAAGGAAGGACATGTTTCTTGTTCAAGTCTATGTTGATGACATCATATTTGGTTCCTCAAATGACCAAATGTGTAAAGACTCTGAAAGCATCATGAGAAAGAAGTTTAAAATGAGTTCCATAGGAAAGATGGATTTCTTTCTGGGAATTCAAGTGAGGCAGATGGAAGATGGCTTCTTAATAAATCAATCTATATATGTCAAGGATATTTTAGAAAGATTTGAGATGAAAGACTGCAAGCCAGCTAAGACACTTATACAAAGAAATCATAATCTTTGTCCTAACTCAGAGGGTGATGATACTAATCAGCGTCAGTACAGGGCAATCATTGGATCTCTAATGTATAAGCAGACCTGATATCATGTTTGCTACATGCATATGTGCAAGATTTCAAGCTGCTCCTAAGGTGTCTCACCTCATCGCTTCCAAAAGGATACTTAGATATCTCAAAGGAGCTCCCAAACTGGGCCTTTAGTATCCTAAGAACAAAGACTTCAGCCTATATGGTTATACTGATACTGATTATGGTGGTTGTAACATCAACAAGAAATCCACATCAGGAGGATGTCAATTTCTTGGTGGAAGGATCATCTCCTGGCAGTATGAATAGTAATCATGTGTCTCTACATCAACTGCTGAGGCTGAATACATTGCTTCAGCTAGCTACTGTGCTCAACTGCTATGGATTCAAATTTAGATGTTAGACTATGGCTTCAACTTCATGGAGACTCCCATTCACATAGACAAGAAAAGTGTTATTTCAATAACTGAAAATCCAGTCAAGCACTCGAAGACAAACATATCGACATCAGGTATCATTTCATTAGAGATATTAATGAAAAAAATCTGATCAAATTGATCAAAGTTGACTCAAATGAACAATATGCTGATTTGTTTACCAAAGCTTTTGATGAACAAAGATTTAAATATTTAATTACAGCTATTGGGATGATAAATCTTGACTAATCATTTCATACCGAATGTTAAGTCAAATGTGTCTGTTTACAACTTAAGCCCTGTTACAAAAGGTATTTCTTCAAAAAATTTAATATATAAACTATTGCGAAGAGAAATTTACCCTTAGAAGATGAGTCTTACTCTTTTTCCGAAGGTAAATTCCTCTAATCCAAACAAAGAATTATGCTTTGGAATAAAACTTCATCATAGATCAACCTTCTTCCAAAGGAAATTTTATACTTCTATAAAACCACATTTTCCCTTCGGAAGCAAAATAGTCTTTATGGCAGATTTTGCTTCGGAAGCAAAATTTGGCTTTGGAAGATTGTCTGGAGAGAGAAACCTTAAAGTTCTCTTGAAAGCAGATTTTGTCAGAAGAATACTTTAAAATTGTAACAGAAACATTTGGGCCCCACTCTGTAAAAAGTAAGATTTTGTAAAAAATTGTTAGAGTATTTTGAATAAAACATCCTTACCGCCTCTGTCAAATCAAGCCGCATAACGCCATTTCACCTTATCGGTTTGATTTTTACTCCATATTTAAAGGACTCCAACTCACTTCTATACTTTCTTTACCACTATCAAAACCCTTGTCTACTGTTTTCACTGTAATCTTCAAGCTTGAATCTTTTCCTTCTCAAAATTCCAAAACAATGGCTCTAAACCCACAACATAACCAAGTTGCTATCCTTGATTCATCTATGGATATTGACTTTGCTCAAATCATCCAGTTCCTCACACAATCCATATACCTTCCCGCTCTCAAAATAATCCCTACCATCTACTCTAACCATATGTCTGATTTGTGGACAAATGGTTATAATGAAATCATCAACACTGAGAGGGTAATTCGTTCGAGAGTCTGTGGACAAGAGACAGTGCTAAGTGAAACCACTATCAGGGAACATTTGGAGCTTCATGATGCTGGAGCTCTAACTGAATTTCCAAAGCCTGATTTAGAAGATACCTATACTCAAATGGGATATGGAGGTGATTTTAGTAAGTCTACTGTCTACAAATTCAACTTCTCCTACAACTGGAAGTACTTACTACACATTGTCCTTCATAGTCTGTCCAACAAATCAGGCGGTTGGGATCAAATCCCCTATGAACTAGGCTGTTTAGTTCATGGGTTGGTCAAAAGCCTGAGGTTCAACTATTCTAGGTTTGTTCTGAATAACTTGAGGGGAAATATTATCAAGAATACATTCTACATGTATCCCCGGTTCATTCAGCACTTTATTAACTGTGAACTAGACTTGGATAAACTAGAATACAAAGATATTCTAGTGGTTCCTCAAATGCGGTCGGGTATCTTCCGAATGCTGAAGAAGATATCCACCAACTTCACTGGAAAGTTCACTCCTCTGCTTCTAGGTATGCTTGAGCTCATGGCTCCTGGTAACATCCCCGTTAAACCAACAGGTGATGAACCCACACCAGCAATCACCACTCCACTCCAAAAGGCCTCCCTACCCATCAAACACTTTTACCAAAGACGTTCCAAGCAAACCCTTGCTCAATCTATTTTGATTGAACAAGTCCCCTCTATTTAGCCCAAAAAGGCTAGAGTGGCACATTAGGCTCCCACTCAGCCTGAGGTCCAATATTCCCCTCCAATTGACCTCAATATCAGTATAGAGTCTCCTCAGTCTCAACCTGATAAGCCTATCACCCAAAACTCAAGCCCTTAGGATGAGTCACAATACTCTCCTGAGCAACCAAAAAAGGACAGCCACATCACTGACTATGAGTCATTAGATGCTGACCAAGGTCCCGGGTCATTAGGAATACCTACCATATCCTTCGCTGACCTTTAACCCAAACTGATGAGGATTTCATGTTTCCTCAAAGCAATGAAGTTGATCTACCACACCAATCTCTAGATCAACAAAGCCAAAGGAAACCTCTGATCTCTAACCCACATCAGCAACCAGTAACTGAGGTGAGTCCTACCAGTGTGCAGGGGACTCATGTAGGCTCAGCCGCCACTACTAAGAGTCTCTCATTAAGCTCTTAGGATAGTGGTAACATCAATGAGACTGAGTCTATAGCAACTTTACCCATTGACATCTCTGAAAGAGATATCCTTAAGCAAAGGTATCCAGGGTTCCAAGAAACCACTACTGGTGATGAGGATGTACATCTTAGGTATGTTGTCTTATCTCCCTATGATTCTTCACATGAAGATGAGGGAAGACTAAAACTCACCATTGAGTACCTGCTCTCTAAGGTCTCATACCTTGAATTAAAGGTTAGGATCCTAGAAACCAGGTCTGCCACTCAGCAACTTGAGATTGAAGATCTCAAGGCAAAACTAGCTGAGACATAGATTGAGAAGTCTGTCAGGCATGTACCAACTAAAGTTTATTTAAGTTCTTCCTCTAGCTCATCTACTTCTCAAGATGATGCTACCAAAAAGGGGGAGAATGTACAGAAACAAGCTCATGAGGAACCTCAATTTCTGAGGAACCACAATCTCTAATGACTCTTACAACTTTATCCTCTCTTTACCCTACACAAAAGAAATCATCCACTGTTTTCCCATAACCACCTCCTTTGAGTTTTCAAGTGGATCCAAGGATGATCATTAGCCTTCATAAATTTTTCACACAATTTCTAATGAGCTCCACACTTGAACAACCATCCCCTGATGTTGCCATAACCTACTTTGGAGCAGAAGAGCTTCAAAGGCTCAGTGAACCACTTACCACTCAGGTGGAAGTTGGTCAACCTAAGGTCACTATGGAACCTAATATTCACTTCAAAGGGGAAATAGGGACTGATGGCCCATGAATTACCTCAGTTGGGATAGATGGTGCAACATCAGTTTCTTCCGAAGTAGAAATTTCAGCTGCGGAAGTGATTGTTGAACTATCATCTTTGTCTAATGAACTGATTCTCACAGAGATGATTCTTGATCTAGCCTCTGAGGTGAACAGTGAGGACTTTCTTACAATTCCTATTCTTCCATAAATGCCACAAGATCAACCATAAACTTCTCAACCTCATCCTCAGTCCTCTCAACCTCAACCTTTCAAAACTAGAATCACCAAAGGAAGTATCTCCTCATGATTACAAAGGCAAGAGGAAGATGACTGATGAGGAGCTTCTTAAGGATGAGAGGCTAAACAAATTAAGAAGAAAGGGTAGACTCCCTACTAAAAAGTTTTTGGCTGCAAGCAGCAAAGCAGCAGCAACATCTAAGGAGTCTATCAATGAAAAGAAGAGGGTGGAGGCAATTGATAGACTCATCAACTTGGGAGTAGCAAATGAAGAAATGCTACTACTCCCACTTGATGAGCTTATTAAATTGGAAGAGGCAACCTTGCTGCAAAAAGAAAAGGAGGATGCAGCAATTAAGGCCAAAGAGGAGAGGGAAAGAAAGATGAAGGAAGAAACTGAGCTGTGTTAAAATATTTGAAGATGATACTTACCAAAACCTAAGTGCCGAATCTCATGATGATTACCAAAACCGACACGGTGAAAATATGCTAAAGATATAATCAAAATGAAGAAAATTGACCAAAGTCAAACTTGGTCAAACATGGTCAACCGTGGTCAATGTCAATGGTCAACATCAGTGATCGTCCCGATGACGTCAGCACCCGGCAGTCACGCATCAGCAACAGCGAATTTATCAGATTTAGAACTATATTTGTGTAATCATTTTATGCTTAAATGTAATATTTCTTTTTATTGTAAGAGTATAAATGACTACACCTAGTCATTTATACTCTATAGATAATAGATGAAACAAGTGAGAATAGAGTTGTAGAGAAAAAAACACACACAAAAGGTGTAATCTCTAAGATTGAGAGAATTCAAGGTTGAGTGTGTGTGAGAAAGTGTTCTTGCAAACTCCTTTGAATTCCTCTAACATTGAGAGAATTCAAGGTTGAATGTGTGTGAGATAGTTTTCTCACAAACTCCCTTGTAATTCTCTTGATATCAAACATATGAATGAATGAAATATTTCTAAATTTGTGTTCTTGAATTTGTTCATCATTTATTCATCATCATACATGTTCATCTCTTGCATATAGATCACCACGAAATCATCAACAGATCTGTGAGATTCCGCATCACAGATCTGATAAACGGCAACAATACGATTGGAATATTCGATCCATATCAGTGATATATCGATTTCATCAAGCTGAAGAAGAGGAAGGAGAGGATAGTCTTCCTATGCTCAAGAGGTTACTCTCAAGAGGAACCGAGTCTTCATGAGAATGAGATGATCCTGCTCCTTGTCAACAGAGAGCAGGAACAAATCAGTAAGGATAGAAAGAGAGCTACTAGGGAGAAAGTAAAGGAGAGAAAGAAGAAAGAGGAAGAGGCAAAGCTTGCAGCTGCCAAGAAGGTAGGAGATAAAGCCTGGATGAAGGCTTATCTCAGGGCACATGGCTTCACTAGCAGGCAAGTTGGGCCAATGTCAGAGAAGACCCTACAACGACATGTCAGTGATATCAAAGCTGACATTCTCTTAGGAAGAAGGAAGGAGGTATCTCAAGAGATACAGAGGATGAAACCCAAACCAGAACCCAAACCACTACCTATAATAACTAAAACAATCACTGAGCCTATACCCTTCTCTTTCCCTGTCAAAACAGAACCCATCACTGAACCATACACCCCTAAACCCACACCATCCATACTACCACCACCACCTTCCCCTGCCTCTCCACAACCACCTTCACTACATATCCTACAACCCAAAACACAACCCAAAACCCAAACAATACCAACATCATCCTCTGAACCATCCAAAACTCCAAACTTAAAAGAAATTAGGGAGATCAAAAAAATACTCAACAACTGCTCAAAAGTGAGTAGCATTTCTTATAAGGGAGGGTTCATCACATTACAATACATTGATGGATCCTTAAGCTCTCTCACAAGAAATGCCTTCCTAGATCTACCCCGAGAAACCCTACACCAATCACTTAATCTTCTACCCTTAAGCTCTGATTCATTAATGAAGAAGAGAAAAGGCTAAGAAGAAAATTGGTGAGCTTGCCAGACACTAGGAATGGGGATAGACTGCCAAACTTGCCCCTCATTCCTAGGAACAAAATAGTCCAGTGGAGGTTTGATGAACCTTCTCACAACTTCATTGTGGAAAGGGAGAATGGAGAGGTAAACAGGTTCAATGCCTCCTCTCTGCTACACTTAAGCAGATTTGATATTTATGAGCTAGCAGAGAGACCATTCACCAATCCCTCTAACTCCATGATAGCTGCTCACATCAGAAGATTCATTGACAGCCTTCATCTTGCCGAATTTAACAAAAGGCAAGAACTGAAGAAGAGTTAAAAGTTGAAGAAGGAAGTGTAGTTTTGATAGCATCAGCCTAGGGGGAGTTTGTTGGATCTATTGAGTCTGATACAACCAAAACAACACTTAAAAGAAATCTATACAAACTAAGAGAAGTCTTCCGAAGGCAATGCTGCAGCTTCCGAAGGAAATGCTGCAACTTCCGAAGCTTCTATGGTGATCTTCCAAAGAGCTTTCGAAGGATGAACTCAGTCTTCCAAGACTTAGAAGATCTCCTTCCGAAGTGAAACACTTAGAAGAATGAAGACAAAGTCTTCTAAAGACAAAGCCTCGAAAGAAGCTGTGTCTTCTGAAGTATAAAATGGTTCGGAAGAACTTATTCTTCCGAAGCCATTTTACCTTCGGAAGAAACACAGTATGAACCAGTGGACAAAGCATGGTCCAACTGACACTTACTGCCTACATGAGTCTTGTAATACTTAGTTGAGAGATAATATATACAAGTATCTTGAAAAACCATTTCTTGTCTTTTTTACTTATTATATTAATATCAACTGAGTTCTTGATTCTGCATTCATCAAACGAGTGAGATTTTACAGTTTGTAAGAAACACTAAGTGTTGAGAGAACAATATCGATCCTGCAATGTGTATAGTGTATTTATGTCATGAGACTTATAAATCTCAATTAAATAATAACAAACACACAAATAAGATAATTTTAGTCAGAAACATAGTAAGAATAAATATCCGAACACACAAATAAGAAAATACAAGTCATAGGCATAGTCATATAAAAATAAATGTCTGCATGTCAACTACTTGCATTTTAATGAGACTATTTTTTGTCATACGCCTTACACATCTCAATGACCTCATCACCATGCTTTGTCCACCATTCTTCATTAGTGTCCAAGTCGGAAGTTTCCTGTGTCACTTCCTTTTTGATTTCTTCTACTTCTTCATAATGATTTTCTTAAATTTTTTCCTATTTGAGCAAAGTAGGTTTGGACACTGAAAAACAATATTAGTCTCTTACACGTGCTTTAATAAAGTCAGGAAGGTATAGATACATAGATTAAACTACAATTATATATGTTGAACTAATACCTGACATATCTTGAAGTTCATTCTTTTGTTCATCCAGAGTAGACTTCTAATCTATGTAGAGAAAATGAACAAGTCAGTATTTTATAATAAACAAGACTACCTATTAACTTTTATTTTTAATTTATGTTAGTAATGAATAAAAAATAATATATAAGTAACATAAAAATAGATATTCAGAACATAAAAACTTAAGCCACAAAAATCTATTGACTTACTTTTGTTTAACTACACGTGCAGTTCATTGATCACGTAACACTTCCCGATAAACAACACTGAGGTTTATACTACGTCTCGTCTAAAATCTTTGGAAGGATGCATTAATACCATTGTATTTTCACGTGATATCCCTCTCTACTTTGCCACATAAAGTTTTCCGTGTGAAAACACAGATTCCGGTAGATAAACACCAACGTGTGGAATTGTTTGACCTTGAGATTTATTGATTGTCATTGAAAAACTAAGTCAAATTGGAAACTGTTTTCTTTTCAGTTTAAATGGGAACATGTCGTCTTGAGAAAGACATAGAGGGATTCTTGGCAAAAATACTCTTTTCCAATGAGTTGGCCAACAGCTATTTCTGCATCAATAACATTGTGCTGGAAACCTTTACATGTCAATCTTGTCCCATTACATAGACCATGTGATGGATCGATATTCCGCAACAATATTATGGGACATCCAATTTTTAATCAAAGCTGATGAGGTGGCAAACCACTTACAATTAGTGAGTTTAAGAACTCAATCGGATATAAGTTGTTATGATCGTCTTCTGCTTTGTCAAAACTGTAGTAAATTTTTTCCACCCCTTGAAAAATGTCAACCATTTGATCATTAATCTCATCAACACTCTCATTTTGAGTCGATAGTATTGCTCGGGAGATTATATAATCTGAAGAAGATAAATTGTTTTGAATTGATGGAAATATGGCATTGATAAATTCTTTTATAGAGTTTTCTCGGATGGTGCATGGAATTGTCATGTCATTGGGTATGCGAATAAAGTTTCCTTCAATCGATTCTTCGGTTCCATCACCAACTCTTAAAAGAAAATTGGAAAACCACGGGTCATTAAGCGCTCTCATATTTATCGTCAATCACTGTTTTTTATTCACAGACCAAAGAGGCGACATCCATAGGCTAGAGTCTACAATTTGCACCCAAGTGCCCCGTTTAATAACAGGCAACACTTGTCTAAAATCACCTCACATCACCATTATCTTTCCACCAAATGGGAGCCTAACGCCTATAATGTCTTGCAATGTTCGATCAACCACCTCAATCGCCTGTCATTTTGCCATCGATGCTTCATCCCAAATGATTAATTTGGATGACCTAATTAGTACAGTGGTCCCACTTTGTTTTTTGCTGTTGCACATTGAATTGTTATTAATATTTATAGGAATCTTGAATCTCGAATGAGCTGTTCTTCCTCCTAGAATATTATTAGCTGCAGCACCCGATGAAGCTATTGCAAGAGCAATAAGACCACGTGAATGAACTTCAGCAAGCAAAGCTTTCTACAAAAATGTTTTTCCCGTTCCACCTGGACCATTTATAAAGAACACACCCGGTAAATCGTTATCTACATGCATCATGATCTCGTCAAATACGATTTTTTGGTCTAAATTAAGTGAATGTTTGGCACATAAGTGTTCAGCTTCCACAACTATCCCATACTCCTCTTGTACCTCACGATGACCTACATATTGTAAGTTAACATCTTCTGTTTTGTTTGGAAGATCAAAATCATGAAGACTTTTACCCATAGATTGTAGAAACATTTGAATTCCAGTAAGAACCAAATTTTGAACTCGTTCAACACTCTGACAGTGTAATCGATAGTCTTCAGACAGTGAGTCAAAGTGGTCATTCCATAAATTTTGAACATCTCCAAGTTCGCAAAAAAATCATTATGGTCGCAAATAACCTTTTAAGAGCATTGGGAAACTGAAACAAAGAGGCTTCTGTGAGACATTGTGATAAACTTTCATCGTTCTCTATTAAGCCTATCTCTAGAGCTGCTTTTCGAAGTGTTGTGTACTTCACACCATTAACTATGCAAAGATCTTCAAAAGAAATTGGCCCTTTGACATTTGATAAAAGTAGGCATAAGTAGTACAATTCTCCTTCGGCTGGATTAGCAGAAACAATACAGCCTCTTTGTACTTTATGTAAACGACGATTCCAATGACACGAGGCACCATTCCACGCGAAGTGTTTTGGAAAATCTTTATACAAATATTGCCTTGCCATTTCATCCACTCTATTTGTATCAAAAAATGCAGTTAACATGGTTTTCTTATCTCTTTCCCTGTCAACAATTTTAGACATTATATCATTATCTCTAAATCTAACCATCTGATTGTTAGGGAGATGTAGTTGTAAGGCCAACACAGCAGGATGTATTTGAGAAACAGAGAAGGAAAAAATACACCACATAGCCTCCGGGGGTGATACATAGAGTGCATCTTGAAATCTATTTATCTTATTAATAACAACTTCTTGCTCATCTTGATCAATTTGAATAACCTATTTGTCATGTCCTTTGTAAACATAGCGTGCATCTTGAAATCTATTTATCTTATTATACTTGAGCAAACCACTACATTTATGTGACAGTTGAACATCATCAAAATCCTTGGGTTATATAGGACAACCAATCAGTTATCAAGAGTTTTTCCTCATACGTCCACTTTCATTCTATTGTTTCTCCTTCGATATAATGGATATGCATCGGCTCCTTATGCTATCTGTTCATTAAACTGTCTAGGATAGCGAAAGCGACAAATTGGAGGATCACGCAACATACAAGGACTGTTTGTTTGTAAATGTCCACAAGGACCATGAATCATGTGCTTGACAACAAGCTCATGTTATTTTGGATGTCTTATTATGTCAGGAATTTCAGCACATACAACCTTATCATAATGATCTGGATTGTTGATTTTGTGTTGCGGGTACATAATCAGAAGAAAATGTGTATGCGACAAACCTCGTTTTTAAAACTGGATGACATAAACATATGCCTTAACTTCTCTAAGAAGATATTTCTTGAAAAGTTGTTCCTTAAGATCCTCTAATTTTAACACGAAACACTCTTGAAACAAGCTCTGGACGATCTTATGCGGTTTGACCAGCATATAAATTATCACATATCTCAGGCTACCGTGGATACACGTCATTGTAAGGAACAAATCTGGCTTTCCATCATCTTGAACTAAAGTCATTGCATCTAAAAACTGGCAGCGCATGTCGCGAGGCCCACCGATGAAAGATGCAGGCAACACAATCCATTGTCTAACTCTGTTTGCATTAACCTCACCAGCATTGACGTAATCCACAATACCTTGGTACAAATCTGCTCTTATCTTGGCCTGGTTTTGTTCACAAAATTGCAAGCGGTTGTGTCTCAATCTTTATGTAAACATCTACAGCAACTGTTGTAGCAATCTACCACCAAACAAAAGCAAGTTCTCTGTTCGAATTTAGAACTTGTAACTGTAGTACTCTCGCATAGCCATAGTTGTTCTACCACGTCGTGTGTTTGCCTCTAAATAATAATAACGTTTTATTAAACAAATATTTAATAAAAATAATACATGTTAGGGCATTATTTATGATCTACACTTAAAATGATACGTAAATTGTTGGTACCTTCCATTTCTTCGTCATTGTTGTTATTATTGTTGTGATGTTCATTTATTAGTACTCCTTGACGTGGTATGTTAGGATGCCAACCCGACTCCCAGTTAGGAAAAAATAGAGGGTAAGATAATGGATCGTAACAACCAAAGTAGGGTTGAATAGTCTGACTGAATTCAGACCTACCGTACACAATAATACTTCTTTTATATGAAGAGATATTATCATTACCTTCAACCCAAATACCAACAACCTATATGATGATGCATTATAAATTAGTAAAATAATATGAACTATATATGCTACTCTTAAATAGTTGAAATAAAACTAATGTTATTTAAACATCAGATGTTGTTGGTCGGTTGTACACCCTTTGGTCAAGTTCCACTGAAGCATTCAAAGTGACTCTATAGTTGTCTAGAGGTCCTAAATCAGTAGACTTCGAAATGTATTTACGTATGGGTTTGTAGAAAGCACACGCTTTGTAATGCTTCGATCAAGATTTGGCCATTGGAGTCTATGATCTAACTCAGTACCAGGTTCATAAAAATACAATTGTAAATACCTAGGTCTTCCATCCCTTGAAACTAATTGGTCGATTTTGTGATATATTCCTTTATGTGCACGAAATGTATAGACGCCATCTCTCATATTTTTTTCTCATCCAATGTCACACCCATCGAGGCGGAAAATTAGTGTTATAAGCACGTATGTTTTGCTTAAACATTTTTCCAATTTCATCCTGCGATGTAAAAAGTTGGTACAATTCATCCAGTATTTTTGAATTCGCTAACGTTGTTTTCCCACTCATACAACAAAAGGTAGCAAATTCAAATGGAAAGCGCTTTGCTCCACATTAAGGAACATGGACCCCGTTCCTTTAAGACACGATGGTCTCTAGGTATGCCATCGTAAAGAAAGTATACGGATCCTCTTCTATGTTCTCATCTTGGACGAATGGTTCAATTTGAACACCTAATGGATTCAATGTAATAAAAACAGAAGTTGTAAAAAACATCAAGCTTAGTAAAAAAATTTTCAAATAAATAAAAACCTTGTGATATTCTATGCATGACGTCAATTGAGACATGATCCACTTCTATGTTCTCATCTCGGATGGATGGTTGATCAATAACATCACAAAATTGATGTAATAGTATATGCGGTTGAATTCGAATACCTAATAAATTCATTGTATCAAGTGATGAAAGATATAAAAGATGTAATGTTTAATAAAGAAAGCATTGTTACATATTTAGAAACCTCGTGATATTTGAGGCATGACTTCGGCAATTATAGATGGAAGTGTTGTTGTCGGTGTACTATCATCGGTTGGAGCACTTCTAATTTGAAAACCATTTGAAATACATTTTCCATTCTCTTTGCGTGTAGCATAACATACTTCATCTCGGCCCTTTAGTTATTCAGTCAAACTACGTGACACATTTTGTATTGGAGTTTGTGTCATTTGACTATTATTAGTTTGTAAAGTTCTTAACGGTATCCTTTCCATTAATGGTTCACTTTGGGAGGCATCGCTAGTATCAATTCTCGATACTTTGTTATTTTCTTTGCAAGAAGCGTAATATCGTCTATTGTACTATTTTCGTTTTTCAGCTGATGTGTATGCACTTGAGGTAGAAACCTCGTTATGATCTTTTGATTGCCCATTCTCTTTACACGAAGCATAATATCACGTGTTATACTTTTTTCAGTTTTCAACTGACGTGGATGCACGTGAGCTAGATGCATCATTGCAATCTTTTGATTGTCTATTAGTCATTGTACGTTAATAAACACCTAGTAGATTAAAAAGAACTTATCTTAGATAATCAAATTTTGATAGCATCATTAGAAAAAATGTACATGACACGTGAACTAAGCATCATAATTGAAAAGAAACACCTAATTCTTAAAAAAATCAGATAATGAAAACATTATGTGAAAGTCAAACTAAAGAGTTGGTGAAACTAAAATCTCCACAAACACTACACCCTTAGAACAACGAAACGAAGTAACAGGATAAAAACATTCGAAGGGCTTCACATCCATTTTGATCTCATAAAGCTTCCTCCAATTATTCTGTTAGACCTCAACATTGAGACTAAAGCTTACCAAATTGAAGATCAAGTTCAGTTGACTTATCGGTGCTGATCACGATGAAAGACATTGATAATAGTAGACTAGGGGGAATATTGTTGGGTCTCAAGGATAGTCTAATATTATCAACACAGTCAAAGTCAACAAAGTCAACATCATCGGTCAAAGTCAACGCAACAGTCAACACGACGCGTTCGGGACGAAGATTAGAGACAAGACGTTGAAGATATATTTGTCTAGGATGTTTATTGTTAATAAATATATTTTTTGTCAACAAAATATATTTAATCTTGTTTTTAGACATTTTGGGTTTTAATTGTAATTTTTAATTGACATAGTTTAGGGTCCTAAATGTCATTAGTAAATTGTCAATTACTATAAATAGTAAAGTATGAAAATTAGGGTTTCAAGCTTGAATGAGCTAGATTTGAGGGTTTCCATGTAAACAATATCATATGCAAATCAATATGGATCAAATGGGGGTTTTTCATTGATGTTCTTGAGTGTTCA
>BJCO01817892.1:0-14648 GCA_018326465.1 Flaveria floridana | reverse complement strand
TCCCATATGCGTTTGCTATAGGATCCATCATGTATGCAATGATATGCACTAGACCGGACGTGTCATGCGCTTTGAGCATGAGAAGCCGATACCAACAAAATCCTGGAAACAGTCATTGGATGGCTGTTAAGAACATACTTAAGTACCTAAGGAGGACCAAAGATATGTTCCTAACTATGGATCTGGTGAGGAGGAACTCGTAGTAAAGGGTTACACGGATGTGAGTTTCCAAACTGATCGGGAAGATTAACGATCACAATCGGGGTACATTTTCATCTTGAATGGAGGAGCAATTTCTTGGAAGAGCTCTAAGCAAGATGTGGTGGCATTATCAACTATAGAGTCAGAATACATCGCCGCTTCATTAGCAGCTCAGGAAGCTGCATGGTTAAAGAAATTCATTGCCAATCTAGGGGTGGTCCCTTCCATTCATGACCCCTTAGAAATTCTCTGTGATAACGAGGGTGTGATTGCTCAAATCAAGGAACCCCGTGCACATCAAAAGACTAGGCACATTGAACGGAGATTCAACTACATAAGGGATGAAGTTGAAAAGGGAAAGATATGTATTCGCAAAGTTCACACGGATCAAAACATTCCGGATCCACTCACGAAGCTTCTTGAAAAGGCAAAGCATGAAAGTCATACTTGTGCCATGGGACTTCAATATTCTGGTGACTGGATTTGATCTTTAATTTTGTATTTAGATATTGTAACCCTTATTACTTGAATGAATTATTTGCTTATAATAGTTCAACTAATATTCCTATTTTGCACGTTTAAAATCCATGAGTAAATCATTTACTCAGAACATCCGTAGTCATTCATACTTGAGGGAACAAGTATGAAGGTAAGACTATTATGAACTTGGATTGGTAGATATTCATATGGATGAATATAGAGCAAAGGGTTGTTGCCAAAGTTCATAGATATTTGTGGGATACAAATATTGGACTAACCTGCATCTCAAATATTACTACATGGAATCTTCCTGATTGATAATAAATAATTTTGAGTAGAAGCAAATATCGTTTGGTATCCTCTGACTGAGATACATATTGGGTCTGGATATTTACCAAATATTATGCTTTGACTTAGTTCTTCGCTATTCTGAAACATGGCAGTACATAAGTCTGAGTTCAGGTATATTACAAGGTAATTGTGAGAGACGTATGTAGTCAAGATAGGATTTGTCCCTCTTATTCGTTGAGAGTGACATGTCTAAGGCCTGATAAAGTTAAATCAATGGAGAATGATCACTCTGTGTCTCTGGAATTTAACATGACATCTGTGACAAAAGGATATATCATTGATTCACCTAAAACATTTCAAGAAAGGTACTTGAAGGGGATGATGTTATTGAATGGCACTTAATCATACGTATTAAAGGTAGTAAACCGTTGTTAGGTGGTATTTACTTCTTGCATCAATCTTATATGAATCTTGTGCAAGTGGGAGATTATTGGATCTTGTATGCCCAAGACACATACAAGATTGATGTGGTTAGTACGTTATGATCCAAGTCGGGTCATACCCAATAACAAGCTAAACAAACACCAATAAATATTTAATTGTTGATGAGATCAAACAAATAAATATTGACATCAATTTAGAAAATGGGTTTTCTAAAACATTGCATTTGAAATAAAACAAATTATATAGATAATTTGTTAATGAGAAATTATTTGTTACATTATTTAAGTAAGTTGAATAATAAAAAATAATAGTGTGCTAATATTATAAAATTAAAAGGGGTTTTTAATTTTAAAAAACTTATGGTTAGAAGAGTGTAAATTATATTAAATAAAATTGGCGGGAACCCAATTTCAAAAGGGCCAATTCGGCCACCCCCCTCTACATGGGGATTCCCTTTTGTCTTGGTCATTTACAAGACTTATTCTCCCTTGCACACTTCTAAGACATCACACTCTCTCTCACATACATGCAAAACACTCTCCTCGTTCATCTCTTGGCTGAAATTTTGAAATTCGGGTTTGTAAGAAGAAGGAAAGATTTGGTGTCCAACTACCTAACAAGTTAGGTGTTTGCTAAGGCTTGTGGGTATACAAGCTTGAGGCTTTCTTCCTTGAGGGCTAAACATACAAAACCATCATCATCTTCATCTCATCCTTACTACAACATCTTGTTCTTGAAATGTAGTTCAAGAACACCCTATGGTTGCATTTTCGTTTTAGATAGCATGCCATTTCACATATATAAATGATCCTTGTTCTTGGGTTTTGTTTTTGGTTTAAAATGGTTCATATTTTCAGATTGTTAACAAAATGTTTAAACCCTAATATCCGCTACGTTTTTGAAGTTCAAATGGTTAAACTTGCTTTGATAAACATGTCACAAAACCCTACATTTCTCTTGGTCTTTAGCTGTTCCTGGATAAAAAAAGATGGTTAGTTAAATTTGGATACCCTAGCCTTATTGGTCTTGGGCATGTTAGAGTGAACTGAAGACAATGCAACAGTGCTTGATCCTATATTCAGGCTTTGAGGATCATTTGCTGTTATTGATGAAGAAATTCTAGTCACATGGTCTTCCTTTATCTTCCACACCATCTTTGAAATATTAGACTTGACCTTCAACAATTTGGATGTTTTGACAACTTTGGTAGTTTTGACAACTTCAAAAGTTTTGACAACTTCAAAAGTTTTGGAGACTAGACCTTCGAAAGATCTTGCTTTCACTGTAGCAGGCTTCAGCACCTCAGAAGCATTCCTTTCTTCCTAGACCAAATTTTCTTCCGCAGGCAAGTTTTCACTTGTCTTCTTCTTTACTTTGGAGCTTCCGAAAGGAACAAATTTTCCTTTCGAAGCTATCTTCATCTTCTTTTTCTTCTTAAAAGGTTTCTTCTGGGTCATGTAGATAGTACTTTTAGGATTGTAGAGGCAATCCTTGATAAGATGAGAAGTACTACCACACATGATGTAGTCAAATGGTTTCTTTCTGAGAGTCTTCTTATGAATAGAAGGTTGAGCTTAATCACTTTCAATCTCCATCTTCATATTCATAGATGATGTAGTAAGCTTCTTAGGGTGAGGCTTGCTTTTGGAGCTGGATGGTTTAGGCTATATAGCAGTGGTACACACCTTATCAACCTTCTTTTCTTCATAGGGATGAGTTGGACATGAACTATAACTCCTAGTACTAGAGTCCATAGTTGAGTCTTCAGCCTTCACCACTTCAAATCCGGCATAGATAAATACTTGTTTTTGGTTGGAGTTGAAGGTGGCCTTGATTTCTTGAGCTTTCTTTGATCTTCTCTTGGCTGCTTCGATCAAGTTCTTTCTCTTGGACTTGGTCATCCCTGATTCTTTCCTCTCCTCAGGAGAATAGTGACCCTTCTTAGGATGGTCTTCTTCACTCATCTCAGATCCATCCTTCACTATCTCCTCTTCATCCTCCTCATTAACAGAGTCTATGAGGGGAAGCTCATCTTGACAAGTTCCATAACTTGGAGATCTTACTAATAGTAGAGTGTGTGGATGAGATATCTTAGTAAATCCTAGTCCCTGCTTATTCTGATAACAAATCATGGCATGCAAGGGTGAGGATATAATGTTCTTGAAGGTCTCTTCTTCAAGAACACATTTTTCTGCTTTGGCTTTGCTAATCACAAGCTCATCCTGGCATTCAGTTAACTTAGTGATGAGATCTTTGGTTTAAGTCCTATAGTTGGTGTGTTCATGCTTAAGAGTTGAAATGGTTTTCTCTAGATCTTCTATCTCAATTTTATAATCATTTTTAGCTATTTAAAAATCAGCTTTTAAGATGTTTAAGGACTCAAGGTCATATCTCATCTCTAAGTTATAGGACCTAAATTTGTTAACTATAGCAATGCATTCAAGGATACAAAGATGTTCTAATGCCTTGGCTTCTTTATGATTAGCCATCAATGCTTGGTTTGGAGATGCATCTTCAACCTGGAAACTCTAATCAAAGCCTCCTTATTCAATAGCAACTGTAGCTTGGGGCTTGGGATTCTTAGTGTATGGAGCTACATTAGTGTAGTTTGGTCTAGTTTGTGCTTGGCCACCATTTGTTCTTGGTACCTTGCACTCTCTAGTAAAGTGTCCTATTTGGTTACAGTTGTAACACTTGACCTTGCTTTTATCCAGCCTAAACTTTCCACTGGTCGCATTACTGGGAAACTTCCTCCCTGTTCTCTTGTAGATCTTTTTGGCTCTATGAGTGAGAAGAGCCATCTTGTGGACTATCTTCGTGTACTCCAGATAATCTGGATGGATACAGTCCAAGTCTTCAAAAATGAAGAGAAAGTTTCCATTACTTTAATCAGCAGACACAAAGGCTTGTGAAAAGCTTGTTTCTTGGAATAGACTTCCTCGGATGTACTCTCCCTTGCTATGTCCAGGAATATGATGAAAGGACCCTTTTGTGAGTTGTCAGGGTAGCAGATGAGATGATGTTATGGTTCTTTACAATCCATTTCAACCACATGAAAGGCTGAACTCTACTGATTGTTAGAGTTACTAGATGGATTTTGCATGTTCATCTCCATCTGGTATCCAATTAGAATACCATACAGCTCAATGAGAGTAAGGGTCTTGAGGTTTCACTCCTCTTAATGAACAAATAATAGTGTCTCCATTTTCCGGGAAGAGTGGACATGAACTTCCTTACAATGTCCCTGTTCTGAAGAATTGCTCCAACATCCATTAAAGTGTCCACAATCTCAACATACCTGAAGTATTATTGAGTCATGCTTTCACCTGTCTTGAAGCTGAAGTTGTCAAACTACTTTAAGAGTTCATTCTTGTTCTCTTTTGCTTCATTAGACCTCTCATACATGAGCTTCAGTGCATCGTATAGTTGCTTAGCAGTTTTGCACTTCTTGAAGACTCTGTAGATAGAGTTTGGAAGAGCGGTTTGGATGGTGGTCATGGCTTTCTGATCTACATCAATCTTCTTCCACTCTTATTTATAGTAATCAGCCACTTCCTTTGGTATCATGCCACCTCCAGAGACAACAGATCCCCACATCCTAGAGTCTTAAAACTTGATAAAGCCTTGCATTCTTTGGCACCAAGTGTTAAAGTGATCAAGAGTGATTAGTGGAGATTTTTTCATGATACGGTTTCCATATCAACCTTGGTTATATGTGCCATTTGAATTGTTAACTGTTTTGTGAAAAAATAAAGGATTTAAGACGGTGAGATCCTACAATCAAGAGCCTAAAGTGCTTTGATACCGATTGAAAGACCGGTGAACGGGGTCAATGCAACAATTTCATAATGAGGAGAGACTTAGAATACTTAACAGATCAAATAGGGAACCGGGTTTATGATAATGATACTATAAACACAAGTACGTATGAGACAAAACAAAGAACAAACACAAGATAAGTATGGTTTTTAAGAATGTTTTATATTGCTTTCCAGTTCTACTACAAGTGTTACAAAGCATAAAAATAAATACAAGAACATGACATACTTTACACTATATCCTACACCAGCTATACTTTGAAAGCCAGCTGGAAACACTAATCCGGACAACAAGATCAATGTAAAGTCAAAAGGCAGATTGTCTTTTGAATAGTGACTATGACATGTCGTAGCTCACATCCTTATATATTACAAAAAGAATAAATGGTACCAAAGTAGAAAGTTACAGACCAATGACCATAATCTACAGTTAACAAAAGCATGGACCTTTTCACCAACTTATCTAAGTTGGTGAGTCTTAAGAGTAGCAACGGAAAGTTGTTTAGCTTTTATCAAAAGGTGATCAGAGAAAGATGTCTTCTCTATCTTCAGAAGATTTGGAAGACTTCATCTTTGGATTCGGAAGATTTGGTCAATTGGCTTTGGGAAGATTTTACACTTAGCTTATTTCCATTGACTTGTGTAAAACTTCCAAAGTAACTCTACTCTACACTTCATGCACGCATGCTGAGAGCTCTTTGGTCGCTTTGGTTGCATCAAACTTTAAGTGTAAACTTTATACTTCCTGGAGTGCGTAAGGATCTTATTGACTATCTATGACAGGATTACAACAAGAGAGAAGCCAAGAGAAGAAAAAGAGTGCCTCTTAACTTTGCTAATATAGTAAAGTTAGAGATTAATACTGTATGAGAGTTTGTTATCCATAGAGATGGTTTATAAACCATTCCCATATGTTTGATAGAGGCAGGATGAATGAGGCCCGATAGTTTCAAACAATGATCAACTTTATTCTAGACCCCACTAATCCTAAATTCCATTATTATCTGACTAAATAAACAACACCAACAGCTACAATAATAACACTAGTAGTTACAACAACAACTCCTCCAACAAGAACATCAACAGCAGCTCCATCAACAGTATAAGCAACAACAACAGTACAAACAACAACAACATCCGCTTTAACTTCCTCTATAGTCCAAGCATCCACAACACAACAACAACAAGAATAGTTGAAGATGCACCAAAATCTTCACATCTTCCATCACCCAAACACACATGAAATACGTGGGCTGCATAATCCTTAGGGGAGTATTGTTGGACCCTGAAAGGATTAGGCATGCTAATTCAAGTAGTGATAGAATTTGTTCTAGTTGTAAATATTACAAGTGTGGATTTTTGCAGATGAAGTATGAAGATACACGGATAAGAAGAAAAGGCTAAGTATTGTTCAACCGCATTAGTCTTTCCAGGTGAACAAAGGCAAATACGGATGAGTATTTGTCTACCCACATAGACTAAGATGGGTGAAACAAACAATACTTATGCCTAACTACAACAAATTCGGACAAGATTGTACATCCGCGAACACAAATGTGAATGTATAAAGAACAAATACGGGTGAAAAACAACATATGCAAACACTGTTATTTTATAGCTTGTGATTAGTATTCCTAGATTATATGTCAGGGTACATAAGTCATTGTATAGGTAATAGTATCCGACCTATAAATAAATAAGATTTTTACCATTTTTCAAACTCTTGTAATTCTTATAAAAAATTCAACACAATAATAGTAACCATAAAACCCTTATTGTAATATTGAATACTTCTTATCAATATACAATAAACATTTTGAGTATTTATGATTGTGTTGATCATTGATTATTGTATTTCTGGTACAATCATCATAGAAATCATTCAATATATTTAATCCTCATTGATTCTAACCCAGTCACCTTGATGTGATGAATGATGGAAAGGGGTTAAAAAGATGTTGTAGGGTATCAAAATGATAAGGATGAGCTACTCAAAATGATGTATGAATTCAGGCTCATAAATGAAGAAAACAAAGAATAGGAGTTGAACAAATTGTAGTTATGTTTGTGCATTATTACCTTGACTTGTGATGGGTGTTGTGACACTTCCACTTGGTTGATTTTAGGCTTTAATATAGCTGGAACTTTATGTGTTCATGAGTGTTTATTATTAATGGATGAATGTGGTGTCAAGAGGAGAGATTAGAGACAGGGTTTTAGGAGATACATTGTAAAAATAAGGGGTGTGGTGAGTGGATGGTGGTGTTTGGACGATTAAGGGGAGAGGGGAGAGTGTGGGTCCTAATTTGTTGATATAAACAATATTTTGGGTAGATTTAATGGTGGATTTGACTAGATATGAAATATTTTAGGTAATTATGGAAAAAACAAATATTCTTTTAAGTGTGGATCAATTAGAATAGGAGAAAATTTGACTAGTTAGAGAATTTCTTGATTTGACTAGTCATACTCGCAATTTTTAAGTATAAGATTTCAAGAAATTTGGTGACGATATGCATACGTGTATGTATATATATGTGTCTATGTGTGTATGTATAGTGTACTGTATGTGTGTCATGTATATATGTCTATGTATGTGTGTGTGTCATGTATATTTATGTATGTAGGGGTATGCATGGATTTGTATTATTGTCTTATTCAAGATTTAGTGTAGATTTAGGATAGATTTTGGGTAGATTTGCAAGTTACCAATATTTACATAGGATCTAGATTCTTACATTAGTAGCCTTAGGATATGATTTAACTACTCATAAGTTTTATATTTTATAGAATCCAAGACTTATTCTTATAAATTTCAAGTTCTTGAGCTTTTATAAATGCAATACTTATTATATATATTAAGTGTATGTATGATTTTTTGGTAATTTTTAATTGTTGGGGATGTACATGGTTTGTGTGAACATGTATATTTCATATTTATGATTTATGATTTTTGAGGTTTACTCAATCAATAATTTTATTTAATTTCATGTATATTTTGGTATTTCATATTTGGCATAATGATATTTGTAAATTATTTTTGACTGAGTGACTATATCCTTATGTGTGAATGGGTTCGTTTATTTATGATTTGACATTTATTAGCCCTCATTAATTATATTTGGTTTTCACTAACATAGGGCTTTTATGTATTTTTTATTTAATTGGGTCGACCCCATGTGTGGGTTTTTTGGCCAAGCCCCATAAAAGTTTAAGTAGTTTCTAGTCATACTAAGGTATTAGGCCGAAGGTCTATTAAAGTCAGTCAAAGCCCATTATGGTGTAGCGTAATGGCCTAACTTGGGTTTCATGGGCTTGGGCCCCTTATGGCGTGTAGGTGTGCGTGGATCTAGGCCCATTTTAGTTAGGCCTATTCATAAGCTATCATGATCTAAGGTTTGCCTAACTTAATCCATAATCATTGTGTGGCTCACTGTAGGTTTCTAAAAAGTTTTTAGGCCCAACAATCAAGGTTGTCACGCACTATTTTTGATAGACATGGAAGAGGGCAAATAACATTCAAACAGCCGGACTTAGTTTGAAATGCTAAGCTACTTAAACATATGCTATCCACCTGTTGATCTACATTTGTTTACTTTATCATTTGATTATTTCAAACACATTACTTGTTTATTAAACCTGTGAACTCACCAATTATTGTATTGAGATATTTAGAATGTTTTCTTAGGTTGCCAACACATAAGAAATAGTACATGTATTTGGAGTCTCATGCTTTATACAAACATTTAAAACTCTTTTGTTTACATTACTTACAATCTTTTGGGTTGCATGTTTTGCACATTAACTTTCATTTGGTTTGCATCTAATTATGCTTCCACATTATTTACTTTGAAACAATATTTTCTCATAAAGAATGAGCAACGTAGTATTTTTAAATCATATAGTGTTCATTTGACACGATCTATGATAGAGATTCTAGTTTGTCACTTGCCTTGTTGTATAGCCCTGCATATAGAATTTGAGGGTGTGACACCATATGGAAGAAATAGATCGGAGTTTTAAGATTTGAAAATAAGTGATTAGTAAAGGTATGGCATCATTGGTTAGTTATTAGAACGAAAATAGGAGGAAAGAAGTCTGGTATGATAGGATGATTGTGCTAGCTTAAAAGATTTGTGAGATAGAGTGTATGTGTGTAAGATTGTGTAGTTGGTCAAAAACTAGTGAAAAGTGACCGGGGGTGTTATGACGAACAAAGGGTGAAAAACAAATGGTAAATATCTGAAACATTTAAAGCGGGATTTATCGTAGTATTTAGGTAGTATAATGTATTTTCCTTATTATAATTATATATGGTGTTTGGTAGGGAATTTGAGAAAGCTTTTATACAAATGTTACACGTAACAATTATCGCTTAAAATATATTGAAATGCCTACGTATTAATAATGTTTTACAAACAATTAGATGAGTAATTATATAACGTTGAGTTTGTATATTTTAATCACCTTTTATACAACGATTCTAAATATTCATATAAATACCTTATGGATTTAAATAATGATATCAATCATTTAGTGTTTTGTTAATTGCGTCGAGTCTCATAACCTAGTTTATGCTAGTTTGTCTAGTCACGTAAAAAGGGTCTAAGTCAAGCTACATGTATTCACTAGGCGCTTATTTAATCGTTGAATGCGTAATAATAATTAAAATTAGCCTTGGATTTTGAAATTGTAACATCTTGTTTTTGATACTTTAAATTTCACAGTTACATTTATGTTTATTATATATGTTATGTTTTATGATTAACTCACTAATGCCACTAGAATCGTACTTTTTTCCCTCATTTTTACTGTGTGATGCATGAGTGCCACGTAAGCTTTTCTTTCTTTCTCTAGCTGTCTCCGTTTTGCAAAATATCGTGTTTGTTTTTCCACGTTTCCACGTCTTTTTTCCAACTAATATATTTTTAATAATACTTTTTTGTCATACAATTAAGTTAAATATAAAGCATAAAAAATAATAAAGAACAAAAATATTTAAAATGAATTATCATATAGTTGATTAGGGAAGACAGTTCCAATGTTACAACTATTGACTAGTTGGATTCGTTGTCGCGCGCTGCGGGAAATCGCAACCCACACATATAATGTTAATGTAAACTTTTTGTAGGTTCTATTGTAGGATAGTTGTTGTTGTCCATCAACATTTCATCATTCTTGCACCACATTCAAACACCCTTTAAAGCAATATAAGAAACATTATTGGTGATCGTTGTGTTAATAACCTAAAACGAAAGCATCAAACATGATATATCAGTTTGTAAGTTGAACGAACCTAAGGCATCTGACAAAGGGTCTTGCACCTCTTTTATATATCCCTAGCCTAGGCAACTAAACATATATCATATTCTTTAAATTATCACGAGAATGAATTATGTAACACTTAATATATTAACATGTGATTCCGAAACACAAAATGATGTAGAAGTGTCATCAAGACATCTCATAGAAAGGCATAGGATATTTTTTTTACGTTGAATGTTTAAATTGATAAAAGCTTCATCTTACTTGTCAAACCCTCAAAATCCATCGGCGGGGTTCTACCACGAGGTGTGTAACAAACCAGGATCTCAGAACTGTCATATGACATTATATGCGTTTTAAAATAAGGGTTTGGCCTTAAATCAGAGTAAAACACAGTTTTCAATGTAATCAATGCGACATCATAAACGTTTGAAAAATCATAAGTAATAAATGCACAAAACAAAGTGCCCAATAGAAATAGTAAATGTAAATGAACTTGCATTCAAATGACAAAGATGATGCATGAGCCTCAGATATGCAATCCTAGCCTTAAGCGTGCCAGCAATCTGAGAAGACATGCTAAAGTGTTTCAACACAAGGTTGGTGAGTTCACAAGTTTAAATAAGTAAATATGTTTGATCGTTTGCGTGATAAAGTAAACCAAGGTATACCATAGGTTGCTAGCCTATATATCGAGTTACTTTGCTTTTCGAACCGAAACTAACTGTTTATGAGTTATTGTGCCTTCTATCATGTCTTATAACTGAACAATGGCAAGTGTCTAGGTCAATTAAACACTCGTTCAACCTCCTGCCGAGTTAGTGCGACTAATGCGAGTGGGGTTTGTCAAACCCCACTAGTACTACTCAAAATTATCTCGTTGAACTATTATTAACGGTTTGAGTGTGTGACGACTTGCGTGATAATGTTTGCATAACATAACAAGCGATATGCCAATAATAATAAAACCAGGCAAATAGAAATAGTTTGCATGCTTCTCCCCTAAAAAGGATAGTAAGTAAAAGTGGGGCCGTGAAAACTCACCTTAGATGAGTAGAAAAAGATGAAGTATAAAAGCCAAAAGCTAATTGTTACCTAACAAATGTTGGTCCATGAGTATGTGTACATAATGGTCAAGATAAGCCCCGTTGTATCCTAACAACATAACTGTTGGCGTGTTCAAGAAATGTTTGACAAATTTAACCAAGTTGTACTTTTAACTAAAAGTTGACTAGACTAACCCGACGACCCATTGGTGATTAAAATAAGTAAAAACATGTTTAGTCATGCTTAAATAGCTCAAACAAAGATTCACATAAAGTTTTATGTCAAAAATCTATTTTTAGAAAGTTTCTATTTTGGAAGGTATGACATTGTTACACATGTGTAATTTGTTTAAAGATTATGAAGTATAACACAATAAACATCTCAAATATACATGTAACACGTTCGACAATAATCATCCACAACATGTTAACATAAACTAAAAACTTCATCATGCCCAAACTTTCCTAAATTAAAAACGTAAGAACACAAGTTGCACGAATTTCATCCAAACCTATGATCATTTCAACATCACTCAAATCACCATAAGATGTTCTACACATATCATACTCATCATACAACACATCAGGACACAAAAGTTTCTATAAATAGCAAGCATATCCATATGAAGCATTTTTCACCATTTGATTATTCCTAATCCGTTCATAGGTTCTAAACATCACATAACAATCATCATAACTAATAAAATATGCTTATATCATCATATATAAACTAACTTACCTAAAACATTTCCTTTAATGGAAAGTACCTGAAAACCGAGCCAAAATCCAGAGTTCAAATCATGACTTTTCATCCATTAGCATCTACTAACATCCTAGGATCATTAATTCAATTCAATTTCATCAAGAACATACAGTTTCTAGAAAAGACGCAAATTAAAGTTTCAATTATAAGCAAGTCACTGGTTTTGATCAAAATAATACAATTTCACAAAACAAGTCCGTACAAACATCATTATATTGAATACTAACACATAATCAACCATCAATTTCATTCAATTTCAAGTTTTGACTTGTTTGGATCATCTAGGATTCATGTTCATCATGAATATCAAAGAACATGAAATAAAACATAAAACTTACTTGAAATTCTTAGATGATGATCCCTAGTTCACATTTGATGCAAGAAACGATGAAAATCACCACAAAGAAGCAAGAACAAGATCAAAGAAAGTGTCCTTGCTATGTGTGTGTATGATTTCCTCCGAAAATAATGAAGGGGAGGGTGAAGGAGATGGCCAAAGGGTGATTAGGGTTGGGGGGTTGGGTTTTATAATTTTTTTTAAAAGAAAGGTGTTGGGTTTTGTAGATCTTTATCGAAGTCATATTAACCATTTAATATGTCAAAACGCGGCGGAGTTATAATCAAAAACCCATTTTGATATTAGTTAGTTTATGCATCAAATACATATGTTAAAACAAAACCCATAAACAAAGGATCTTTATATGAAAGAACATGCTATCAAAACATATAACAACCACATAAACTGCCTCTTAGAATCGTGGATTTGGAGGTCTAGATGATGATGTTTGAAAGCTTAATCTTCAGTGTAGAAGACCTCAAGAGGTGATACCCACAAGCCCTTCCAAACACCCACTTGCTAGGTTGTGAAACACCAACTTCAAACCCCTTTTGCACAATAGAAATTTCAGCCAAGAACTCCTTGAAGAGCAGCCAAAATCCGAATTTCAGCCCCTCTTTTTGCCTTCTTGAATCCGAAAAATTCACCTTGGTATGGAGGGTTTCTTGCTTTGTGTGTATAAGAGAAAGTGTGTTATGATTGAAGAGTGATGAGTGTAACTTAATCTTGCAAAGACCAAGACTAAAAAGGGGGTTCCCCATGCCCCTTTGGGCGGCCGAATTTTTGCACCCAAGTGGGTTTTCCCCCTTATTTTAGTTTTAACAAATGTGACACTCTTATCCCTTAATTTTATAAAATTAAAGCCACTCTTAATTTTATAATAGTAACACGTTTTATTTGTTATAACTTAACCAACTTAAATAATAAAATAAATAATTTATCATGAACAAATTATCCACATAATGTTGTTCATTTACAAAAGCAACGTTTTAGAAAACCTATTTTCTAAATTTGTGTCAATATTTATTTGTATGATCTTATCAACGAAAAAATATTTATTGGTGTTTGTTTGTCTTGGTATTGGGTATGACCCGACTTGGATCATATCACACTAGCCACATCAATTTAATATGTATCTTGGGTAGACCAAATCCTTCAATCTCCCACTTGCACAAGATTCATAGAAGATTGATGCAAGCAGCAAATAACACCTAGCAATGGTTTGCTACCCCTAATGTATATGATTAAGTGCCATTCAATAGCATCATTCTCTTCAAGTACCTTACTTGAAAATGTTTTAGGTGAATCAATCATCTATCCTTTTGTCACAGATGTCATGTTAAATCCCAGTGACATAGAATTGTCATTCTCTGATTATTAAACTTTAACAGGCCTTAGACATCTAACTCTCAACGAATAAGAGCAACAAATTCCATCTTGACTACATACGTCTCTCACAATCACCTTATATCGTACCTGAACCTAGCCTTACGTACTGCCAATGTTTTAGAGCAGCAAAGCACTAAGTAAAAGTATGATACTTGGTGAATATCAAGACCCAATATGTATCTCAGGTCTGAGGATACAATGATATTCGCCTTTACTCAATATCTCTTATGAATAATCAAAAAGATTCCATGCAGAAATAATTGAGAGCGGGTCAATCCTATATCTATATCCCATGGATATCAACGAACCTTGGTAGCAACCTCTTGCTCTATATTCATACCTTATGAATATCAACCAATCCAAGTTCATTATAGTCTTACATTCATAGTTTTTCCCACAAGTATGATCGACTACGGACGTTTAGAATAACTTACTTATTAACGAATTTAAACATGCTAAAATAGAAGAACAAATGAAAATTATAACCATATAATTAAGTCAAATAACATAAGTTCCAATATCCAAATACAAAATTTGATCAAGTCCAATCACTAGAATATCGAAGTCCTAAGGCACAAGTATGACTTTCATGCTTTGACCTATCTAGGAGCTTC
>BJCO01817890.1:0-25016 GCA_018326465.1 Flaveria floridana | reverse complement strand
TTTGTTCCTCTTATTCGTTGAGAGAAAGATGTCTAAGGCCTGATTAAGTTAAATCAACAAGGAATGATCATTCTGTGTCCTCGGATTTAACATGACGTCTGTAACAAAAGGATAAATGATTAATTCACCTAAATCATTTCAATTAGGATACTTGAATGGGATGATCTTATTGAATGGCCATAAGTCATGCGTATTAAAGGTAGTAAACTGTTGTTAGGTGGTATTTACTGTTTGTATCAATCTTCTATGAATCTTGGGCAAGTGGGAGATTGAAGGATTGTATATGCCCAAGGCACATAGAATATTGATGCGGTTAGTACGTTTTGATCCAAGTCGGGTTATACTCAATAACAAGCTTTGCAAACACAAACGATTATTTAATTGATGATGTAATCGTGCAATTAAATAATAACACACCAAATTTAGAAAATTGGTTTTCTAAATAATTTATATGTGAAATGGGTCAAATCATAAGGATGATTTGTTGATGGGTTTTATTAATCACATTGTTATTTAAAAGGGTTTAAATAACATAAGATAATGTAATGGTAGTGATCTTTAATTAAAATATTTAATTAAAGAATAGTGCATATTACATATTAGTATGGTTCTTGCACATGTCACACATTAAAATTCAAGAGGGTCCATAAACCTTTAATGTGTTAACAAGATGTAAAATGGGAGGGAATCCCAGCCCTTGTTTTGAAAACCTCGACCACCCCATGGTCCAATGAGGTTCTTTTCTTTTTCTTGGTAACACACACTCTTTATGAAAGAGTGCTGGACTCTCCAAAAATCCTATCACTTTCACATTCTTGAGTAAGAGAATAAGACATTTTTATCTCAACTCTTGCTTGAGTCACGACTGGAACATCCTTTTGGAAGGATCATTCCACGTTTTTTGTGGTCATCTCCCTAGCAAGAAGAGGTGTTTGCAAGTTAGCTTGGGGTATACAAGCTTGAGGGATCCTTACCTTGGAGCCTTGGCCGAATTTTGAGCAACAATCCTCTCCCTTTTGGTCGACTATAAGTATGATGAAAGGTAGTTCTTCACAGCTCATTGTAGCTGTGATTTTATGTACTTTTACATATGTTCATAGCTTGCTTATTCACATATAAAGATCCTCTTGTTCTTGGGTTTGTTTAAAACTTATAACATCAAAATCGAACTTGAAATTTTCAGCTTATAAACAAGATTATAAAGCTATTATTCCGCTGCGTTTTTACAAAGTTTAAATGGTTAAACTATGTATCTTGTTCTAACAAACCCCTACAATTATTACTATTACTTTTTTATTTCCATGATTATTAATATGTGTTCTATTTTTCTGTAGATGATACTTTAAATTTAACATTCTAAAAATATAATTAAACACGTCAAAATGTTAGAATCAAATTAAAAAAAATTAATTATGTGTACACACACATAATTCATGAATTGATTACATACATACATATCTAAAACTTAAAAACGCTTAACTAGAAACTACCATCTAAAATACTACGCTACACAACAAAACTACACTACATAATTAAATTACAAAAAAAAAAATAATAATAAAACAACCCACACACCCACACCTCTCGGCCGCCCCCTCTCCCCAATCCCCTCCTCCCTTGAACTCTACAAACCCACTCCCACACTTTTCGACCTCTCCACACTATCCCATACATACAAACCAACTTTCAAACACTTCACACAACTTTCTCCCTCTCCCTCTCCGCAAAGAACCCGAAACATACACACACTCCCTTCATTTTTCAGCCAAAACAACAAGAACACCAAGAGATTCAACCTTGTTCAAGCTCCATACAAGCAAGAAGGTGCCATTTGAGGTACCTTTGTACATGATTCTTGCAAGAACAGGGTACTCAATCCTTTGTTTGAAGATCATCATCGATTCTAGAACCCCTAAACTCTCAAACTCATGGTCCATTCAAAGGGTAAGCATTAACACACTTGAATCAAGTTGTTTCTTGTGTTTTACTTCAATAAACTACCAAAACACTTACTTTCTTGTTTCTAGCAGAATCTTGTGGCTTAGAATTTTTTTGAGGAGTTTTTAACATCAAACGAGGTATACATCATGATAAGTTGGTAAATCATTGGTTGGAACACAAGTTACCACCCATAAAACTCTCTTTTTACATGCAATAACACCATCTATGTACATGTTTGAAAACTCACCCAAACAAGTCTTGAAACCTGCTCAAAAAATTTTTATGAACAACATAAAAACCTGCTTTGAAAGCTACAAAATGATTAGGTGATGTTTGGGTATGATCTATAAGGTTTACACATGTGTAAATGGTGCAAATCACCTTGTTAGAGCAACATATATGTGTTACATGTTAGATCTGAGAGTTTTGATATAATTTAAGTAGGTTTGTGTAATATGAAATGTTCTAAGTTGGTGATATGGCTGGAAATGTAAAAAGAAAGAACTAGGGAACAAAATGGACTTGTTTGGAAACCCGAAAAATGGGAAAATCTCATAAAAATAGCAAAACAAAGGAAATTGTCATATTAAAAAGAATTCGAGGCTATAATATAAAAATCATGGGCATAATGGTCGGATTTGATGATATTTGGGTTAAACTCATGATTAAATGGAATTAAAAGTTAAAAACGGGACTTAACCGGGTAATTTTTGGGTAACATCTTAAAAATAATATAGGAGACTTGAAATACATGAATAACAAAATATTTCAGTAAGTTATATACATTGAGTCAAGAAATAGGTGAAAACTTGAATTAAAACGTATTCGGACGTTCGGTTCTGGATAAAAACACGTTTTAGCGGGTAAATCATAAAAATGATGTTTTTAGTCAAAAGAGACAAAAACGATATTTTTGAAAGCTTATTAAGCTTATTATAAGTCAATAACTAATGTTTAAAGGTTAATTGGATGAAAACAGAAGGATTTGAAACAAACTGTTAAAAGCTTCGGTTGTACCGTATCCGTTAACTTGAATTTTGTGTTTTAAACCTCTCAAGATAAAATCTAGAAATATAAGTTTAAATAAGCCTAAAATTAATATAAAAATCCCCCTAGTAACTACTAAGGACCATATTTGGGTCAAGAAGTAGAAAGAATGCACCTTTGGGGTAAAAAGTGTAAATTCTGAAACTTGAGGGACCAAAGTGTAAATCTAGAAAATAGAACTCAATTTCAGTAATTATATGACTAGAAACTATTATTAAACTTATTATTATATAGACACACTTATAAGAATCATAAGAACTTGTCATTCACATACCAAAAACCATAACTTTCCTAAAAAGATAACTTTCCTAAAAAGAAACTTTCGACACAAACTTCTATGAAACGAAGCCATGTAAACTTATAACCATAAAATATACTTAGTTACACTTCCAATATTCTAAGAACATATAGCTTACTACTTGAATCTTGATCATAGGGTGCTAGGACTTGACTCATTTCTGTGACTGAAGAACTGTTGATTTACCTAAGGTGAGTTTTAGTGTTCCCACTGAGATCCTGAGGGATAGTTTGTGTCATGTAATAGGTTTTTATAGGATACTATGGTGGACCATCCAGCAAGTTTGGTGCACTGTTTGAAGCTCAATTTTCCTTAGGGTTAACCAGTTTACACACAACTTTAGAAGAGGCTAACCGGGACTGAGTGCAGGGTTGATTGTGACCCCACAACAGTGATGCTTTGATTTTAAAATTAATTTATGGATTTTAAAGAGTCCTTTTGTTTTTAAACTTCAAGCACTTGAATTCATCAACTTTTTAGTTGACATAAAATCTTTTTGAGCATGTTTCAGGTGATCCCTAATGGAAGTTGCTCGATTGGAGAACCGGATTTGCATGACCTAGATTTATGACTACCCATGGCATTACTTGAATCGAAAACATTTTGAACAACTTGATTTGTGGATGGTTAAAGACTTTGTATTATGTAATAAATTTGTACTCTTGTAAGATAGGCTAGACCGTTATAGCCTGGTTTGACATTAAAATGTAATGCCATGTTATTTCTCTCCTTGTGCGCTCTTATGATAGTTTGTTTCTGCTGCCATGTATGTTGCTAGTCTATGACGTCTCATCCTCCTTGGTCCCGGGGTGTGACATTCAATTCCCATGTATCCTCAGCATCTGTCATTCACTGCCAACTAATATGCATACAAAATTAGCATTGCTAAGTGTAATACCTCTAACCTTGATGTAATAGTTGTAAATACGTGAAATATAACATTTTCTTTCATATACTATCGTATGAGTAAATAACGAGCAAGGTGAATATTTGAAAGATGAGTTGTGACGTCGAGAGTTTATTATTTTAAGAAAAAATCAAATAATAATAAAATATATTATATTCGACCTTAGGTCGAGTCATAGAAAAAAATGAGCTCATCCTAGTGACGTATTAAAAATTTTATTAAACGTTATATTTGAGAAGTTATGAGATAAAAACGAATGAAGCAGTTGAATTAATTAAAAACAAGCAAACACACAGGCTGGTCAATAAGTAAGCAAACAGCCAGGCTGCTCACTTTCACAAAGAATTCAGCTGCCTACCTGCTTGCTATAAATAAAAACTTATTAAGGTTCCTTTATAATATAAGTTTTCTTGAGAACCATATATTATAAAGAGAATCTCAAGTACTCGATACCTCACTGGGTGCTGTTAATAGTTGTTTTTAAAGCTCTCGTAGGGAGACTCTACATCAACTTGTTGTAGATAGTCTTAAGGTACATTTTTGTTTAAGTTATGTCAAGTTAAGTATTATTTATTTTTGTGTTAGTTTTTATTTTAACAATTATATCAATTATTGTTTTATATTTATGTTAAGTACTTATTTATTTTTAGTGGATTTTGTGTAATGTTTTGTGATAAAAAAGAAAATTTCATTCTAAAACAAATATATGATCACTGGTACTTGTTTGTGTTCATTAACTTCTTTAGTTTTGTCATGTTCATGAAAATTTGTTTGTGTTTGTTTATGTTCGATAAGTGTTCGTGTACAGTTCATGAACATGTTCATTTTCTTAATGTACAAACACGAACAAGAAATCTCGTTCAGTAAGTGTTTATGAACTGTTAATGAACAGTTTTTTTTCTTAATGAACGAACATGAACAGGGCCATGTTCGTGTTCATTCAGTTCATTTGCATCCCTAACTGTAATGGGTCAATGCCTTGTGTTAGACCACCAACATTGTGTATGAAGTTGGTACTCTATCGAGGCTTAATAATAAACCCCCAAACATTATGCAAGAACCTGACTACAGTACCAGGGTAAAGAAACAAGGATCCCGTATAATTCGTGGTCAATCTCATGGATTGAACCCCTGAAACGCATCCTCATGGCCTAGTTAAGCCGCATTTTAGTTGAGCTAACAAAAACATGGGTGTTCACCTCCATTCATTTTGCTTGAAAGAATTTCATTCATTAATTTTGTTCCACTTTTTTTTATCATTATCTTTCACTTTCATTGCATAATGCTTTAATTATAGTAGTTCATAGCATATTAATTAAAGATTATTAGTAGTTCATAACCAAAGCAACCAAAGAGCTTCCAGCTTGCATGATGTACATAGTAGAAGTTACTTTGGAAGTTTTACACTTGTCATAAAAAAATATTCTAAGTGTAAAATCTTTCAAAGCCAAAGACCAATCTTCCGAATCCAAAGATGAATTCTTCCGAAGCTTCAAAGACAGAGTCAAGCCAATGATATGAAGATTGATTTCTTCCAAAGACAGAGAAGACATCCTTTTTCGATCTACTTTTGCATAAAGCTGACCCACTTTCCACTGCAACTCTGAAGAGTTACCAACTTGCATAAGTTGGTGAAAAGGTCCATGCTTTTGCAATTGTAGATTAAGGTTTAGAATCAATAACTTTCCACTATGTACGTTTTATCCTTTTTGTAATACATTAGGATGTGAGCTATGACATGTCATAATCACTAGTCAAATGGCAATTTGCCTTTTGACTTTACATTGATCTTATTATCTAGATTAGTGTTTCCAGCTGGCCTTCAAAGTATTGCTAACTATAGGATGTTGTATAAAATATCTCGGGTTCTTGTATCTTATCTTATGTTTTGTAATACTAATAATAGAACTTGAGAGCAATATACAACATTCTTGAAAACCATACTTATGTTGTTCTGGTTCTTTTGTTCTGTCTTATTACTTACTTGTGTTCTTAGTATCTTCTATATAAACCTGGATCCCTATTTGATAGTTAAGTGTTCTAAGACTCTCCTCATTATGATACATGGTGCCAAAGAATGGAAGGCTTCATCAAGTCTCAAGACATCATGATGTGGGGATCTATTGTCTCTGGACCTCATGTACCATGCACCTCTTCATCTGCTGCTGGTAGTGGCATGATACCAAAGAGAGTGGCTGACAACTCTGAAGAAGACCGGAAGAAGATAGATGTAGATTAGAAATCCATGACCGCCCTCCAAACTGCTCTTTAAAACTTCATATACAGAGGATTCAAGAAGTGTAAGACTACTAAACAACTATGGGATACACTGAAGCTCATGTATGAGGGGTCCACTAAAGCTCATGTATGAGGGTTCCACTGAAGCAAATGAGAACAAGAAGAACCTCTTGAAACATGATCTGCTCTAAATTTTACATATAAATCCTATCAAAAGCACATAACTTATTTCTTAATATCTTCCTTAAAATGGTGATTATGTACTTAGAATCGTTAAGTTGTGATTTCCGGTGTTAAAAAGGGCAAGATGAATAAAAGAAGCATATTTGACAAGAAATTAAAGAAGTGAGCTGATTTAGTTAGTCTATCTACTATTATTTTATGTGATTTTTAAAGAAATCTGAGCTTTGAATTCCAAGAAGTGAGCTGATTTGACAAGATGAATGAAAGAAGTATATTTGACAAGAAATTAAAGAAATCTGAGCTTTGACTTCCAAGCATGGGGCCGTGTGTGACAACCGGCCTCAAGGTCACTTTTCTAACCCTAACTGCTAACATCATCACCTGTCTTATGAGTACTAATAATAGAAACAATCAACTATTAGTAGTGAATTTAGAATCATCAACTTCTATTATTTACATTTCTATGATTTTATGTGATTTTTAGTGACTCTTAGCTAAGTTCAAACTTTGTTTTTAAGAGAAATTAGTGTTCCGGGAAAGTCAATTAGTCACCCTTACAATGAAATCAAAATCTTTTATTTCTTATGAGTACTAATAATAGAAACAATCAACTATTAGTACTAATAATAGAAACAATCAACTATTAGTAGTGAATTTAGAATCATCAACTTCTATTATTTACATTTCTATGATTTTATGTGATTTTTAGTGACTCTTAGCTAAGTTCAAACTTTGTTTTTAAGAGAAATTAGTGTTCCGGGAAAGTCAATTACTCACCCTTACAATGAAATCAAAATCTTTTATTTCTTATGAGTACTAATAATAGAAACAATCAACTATTAGTACTAATAATAGAAACAATCAACTATTAGTAGTGAATTTAGAATCATCAACTTCTATTATTTACATTTCTATGATTTTATGTGATTTTTAGTGACTCTTAGCTAAGTTCAAACTTTATAATTTCTTGTCAAATATGCTTCTTTTATTCAAAGCTCAGATTTCTTTTATTTTTTTAATTTCTGGTCGTAGTCTTCTCGAATTGGCAAGAAGTTAGCTGATTTAATTAGTCTATCTACTATTACCCAAATATCATCATGACCTCTAAACGTTCTGGGTAACTTAGTAACAAAATCCATCGTGACGTATCCCATTTCCATTCAGGGATTTTGGGCTGTTGCAATGTCCCTGACGGTTTTTGGTTTTCAGGTTTTACCATGGCCCAAGTTAGACATTTTTCGACATAAACATCGATTGCTTTCTTGATTCCAGGCCACCAGAAAAGTGCCTTTAGGTCCTGGTACATTTTGTCGCTTCCAGGGTGAGCCGAGTACCTAGATTTGTGTGCTTCATCGAGGATTACCTCTCTAATCCCCTCATACTTCGACACCCATGTTCTCCCCTCATATTTATATGTACCATCATCGTTCCTCTCTAACCGCTTCTCCATTCCTGTCAAAGCTTCTCCTGCTAAATTTTCTTCCTTTAACGCCTCACTTTGAGCTTCTTTCAGCCTTACAATAAGGTCGGTGTACACACTCATCCTTAAGGCCCGTACACGAAGAGGATTTTCTCTTTCCTTTCTGCTCAAAGCATCTGCCACAACATTGGCCTTACCGGGATGATAAAGGATTTCACAGTCGTAGTCGTTTAACAGCTCAACCCATCTTATCTGACGCATGTTTAGCATCTTCTGGTCAAAAATTTGTTGCAAACTTCTATGGTCAATGTAGATGATGCACTTCATGCCATAGAGGTAGTGCCTCCACATTTTGAGAGCAAACACCACGGAACCTAATTCCAGATCGTGCGTAGTATAGTTCTTCTCGTGATCGTTTAGCAGTCTCGATGCATAGGCAATGACCTTGTTGCATTGCATTAGCACGCATCCCAGCCCTTGACGTGAGGCGTCACAATAGACTACGAAATCTTCGACTCCTTCTGGAAGGGCCAGAACAGGTGCACAACATAACTTTTCCTTAAGCGTCTCAAATGCTTCATCTTGCTCTTGTTCCCACACGAAGGTTTTGTTCTTCTTAGTCAGTGCGGTCAAGGGTTGCACAATGCATGAGAAGTCCTTTATGAATTGTTGGTAGTATCCGGCGAATCCTAGGAATTACCTAATCTCAGTGGGAGTTTCAGGAATCTTCCAATTCTTTATGGCTTCAATCTTGGAAGGGTCAACCTGAATTCAATTCTCATTCACTACATGCCCTAGAAATTGGATCTGTCGCATCCAAAATTCACATTTAGAAAATTTGGCATATAGTTGCTCATTCTTGAGCAACTCAAGAATTAGTCTGAGATGCCTCTCGTGCTCTTCCTTACTACCGGAGTAGATTAGGATGTCGTCTATGAACACGATCACAAATTTGTCAAGATAAGGGCGGCATACACGGTTCATGAGATCCATGAACGCTGCTGGTGCATTAGTCAGTCCAAATGGCATGATTAAGTACTCATAGTGTCCATACCTTGTTCGGAAGGCCGTCTTGGGTATGTCTTCTTCTCTTATCTTTAGTTGGTGGTAACCGGATCTCAAATCCATCTTGGAGAAGTAGCTTGCCCCTTGAAGTTGATCGAATAGGTCGTCTATCCTCGGAAGAGGGTAACGGTTCTTTATGGTCAGCTTATTTAATTCCCGGTAGTCAATGCACATACGTAAGTTTCCATCCTTCTTTTTGACATATAGCACCGGGGCACCCCATGGAGAGACACTTGGTCGTATGAATCCTTTGTCCAGTAGTTCTTGAATTTGCATCATCAGTTCCTTCATTTCAGGAGGGGCGAGTCGATACGGCGCCTTGGCCACTGGTGCAGCGCCAGTCAGCAAATCTATTTGGAACTCAACTTGTCGACTTAGGGGAAGTCCCAGTAGGTCTTTCGGAAACACTTCTGGGTAATCAGAAACCACTGGGATATCTGCAAGCCTCTTCTCCTCTTTGGTCTTCATCACGTAGACTATGAAAGCTGAACATCCCTTCATTAAGTTCATGGTAGCTTTTAAATAGGATATCATGGGGTATAAAGTGTTACTCCTTTAGCCTTGTACCACTAACACTTCCTTGTCGTTCAACGGTATCTTGAGTAGGCGTTCATCACATACAATTTCGACTCTATTCTTATCTAGCCATTCCATACCAACAACCACATCAAATCCTCCTAACTTAATGGGCATCAGATTTATTCAAAATGTATTTCCTTTTAGATTCAATGAGCAATCCTTGATGACTTCATTAGTTTCTAAAATGTTACCGTCAGCTAATTCAACGGTAAACGTATTGGTTAAGATGCACGCATCTAAGTCAATCAAAGATCTAAAAGCACTAGAGATAGAACTAGCAGTCGCTCTAGTATCGAGCAAAACAGTAGAAGGATGGTTGTTTACAAGGAACGTACCGTTAACCACATCAGGTTCCTTTCGAGCTCCAGCCAGATCCATCACGAACGCCCTTCCCTTAGGCTTGTTGGGCTTGGCATCCTTGTCTCTACCCAGCTTAGGACACTTATTCCTCATATGTCCTGGATCACCACATTCATAGCATTGTTTTCCTGGTGCGTAAGTACAATCCTTGATTAAATGGCCTGTCCTCTTGCATCTAAAACAAGGCATCAGGTTACATTCCCCTTGATGGTGTAGTTTGCACTTGTTGCAAAATGGGCTTGTCCCCGAGTACAGTCTCTGGGTCTTGCTTCCCTGATCTTCGCGTCTCGCACCTTCAAAACTCTTTCTTCTTAACCCGCTACTACTTCCAACTGCTCTCTTTACTTCAAACCACTTTCTTTTCTCAACAATAGACTTCTTCTTCTCATCAGCCCTAGTTTGCTCAGTCCATCCAGCCCTAACTAAGTATTCAGTCAAACTGCTAGTAAGGTCAACTGCAGATTGTAGAGTCAAGGGTTTGGAGGAGCGGGCCATTCCCCTAACTCTAGGATGTAGCCTCCATATGAATCGTGCTACGCCCTTGGGTTCAGGTGTCACCAGATAAGGAACCAGTCGAGATAGGTCTAAGAATCGATTGATGTACTCAGTGTAATTGGGACCTTTCATTTCCAGACCCAGGAATTCTGACTCTAGCTTCTCAAGTTGATTGATGGGGCAATACTTGTTGGTTAACAGCTCTCTGAATTCGGTCTAGCTTGTTCGATTTGCAGCATTCCTTCCACGTGCTTGAGTGATCGACTTCCACTACTCCAATGCCGATCCTTTCAATGATTGAGAAGCGAATCTCACCATGTGGTCAATTTTGCATTCGTTGATATCCAAAACAACTTCCAACTTGTCAATCCATCTGTAAGTCTCTATAGCACCCTCGGTGCCATAGAAGTCCTTGGGTTTGCATGCCATAAAGGTCTTATAGGAGCATCCATTCCTTATCGCTTCGGCTTCTTCGTTATGGTCCTCGTTGTTCCCAAGTCCATCATTTCCATTTGTATTACTCCGATCAACATTGATTTGAGCGATAATGGTCGGGATGGCGTTAGCAATTTGTTGTGCTACAAGGTTTTCCATCCTCTCGTCATTCTCTTGGTTAGCATTTTCTCTGTGAGGAGTTCCCGGTGGGGTAGGTTGGTTTCCCGTTTGCCTGGCCTCCTCATGGCGGCCTGTTGTAGCTCCTCGCCTCCCAAATCGTGTTCCCCTCCTAGTTGGCATTCTGATAGTTTCACAGATAGATTTGTTTAGTATCTCAAAATTTGTTTCGAATAGCTCATGCATCATTACCCTGTTATACCTCACCTCAGGAGGAGAAATCATGGTGCATATACAAATATATTTATATACAACCCACTAAGTAATTCTTACAAGGTTCAATTCAAAGCACGTCATACCAGTTTAGACAATCAATCCGAGTGGGCAATCACAAATTTCAAAGCATAACTTAACACAATGCAAGTTAAGATAAATAGTCCAATAACCTATTTCCAAACAAGTAGTTTCATAGTTAAATAGAGATAGTAGTATCAGCAAGCAAGTTGAATCAGAGCCATGCTCTTTCAATTTGGAAGGTGCCATTACCCCCATAATAGTAATAATAATAGTATCAAACATTGATCAAGATTGTTTCCTTCAACTGTCTAAAGACAGATAGTCCGATTTGTTATCCCTACTCTCACATCCACCTTTTCTTCAGCCATCCAAGCCATCCAGAGTTCTTCTTCTTCTATTCCTGTTCCAACCTCTGCACCCCATGTGAAGCCATCATAGCCTGGAATTGAGCAGACTGGGAGGTCCGGGTAGCGTGCTGAAGAGTCAGCTCAAGACGACGGACGGTCTTCAAAATCTCATCCAGTGCGGCATCAGAGGGTCCTACGTCACTTGCCCAACGGCTAGACTGGGAGTACCTATCACCAGCCAGTACGCAAGGGCCATCATACATACTGTGCCTAGGTGGCATCCAGGGCTCATCATGTGGGTGGCGTCAGAGTGGGTCAAACGGCGGAGGTGGAGGTATAGGAGTCCTAACAGGTGGTGGAGGAGGAGGTGGCATCCTAAACGAGACTGAAGGTCCAGGCCTAGCACTCTTGCATGGACGGGTGACAACACGTGCTCCCCTATTCCCAATAGGTGGGATAGGCGAGTGAGCAGAAGCAGCAACGTGTGGAGAGTGGGAGCGTGTCCGGCTCCTGGAAGGTGTCGTTGAGGAAGAGTCCTCAAAAGCTTCGGTGTCGTCCGATGTGACGGATATCCATACCGGGTGTCCGCATCTCCGGAGGTATGCCTCGTACTCAGTCTGAGGCTTTGCTCTTCTAAGGGTTCCAGTAGGGGTAGTCTCATTGTCTGGGTGTGCGGGCGCCTTACCTTTGTCTGCCATAGTCCTTGTGCCCTGTATAGAAACATTATGAGTAATTTGGTTTCTCATAGCTCATGATTATAACGATAGTACTAGTAATAGTAGTAATGGCAGTAGCATCAGATATTCTAAATATCATTTGTTAGTGATATCAAAATCAATAGTCTCATCAAATAGTATCAGGTATCCCAATACATCATTTGTCAATGATGTTGAGTCAATAATCTCTTTAAATAGTGTCAGATAGCATAGTTCATCATAGAAGTTATTTAGATCCCCTTTTTAAAATGACTTTATGTGAATCAGAAAAGTCCAAACATTACCTAAGGTTCGTGTTGGAAATTACACGTCCGGTACATTCATGATTACGTTGATCAAGTGTAATCATCAATTTACCCAACCCGATCATTCCAACACTCCCCACAAGGACATTCCTAGGGTATCAGGGTTGTAGCCTAAGGTCCACTATGGTATTCCTGATTTCTCTACAACCTTTGGATCTGATACCAATCTGTCACACCCCGGGCCCAGGTAGGGTTGGACGTCATAGACTAGCAACAATATATGGTAGCGGAAACAAACCAATACAAGAGCTCAAAGGAGAGAATATCACATGGCATTTAAAGTTTCAAAAGAGTATCGGGGCAAGAAACAGATCTAGCCCCCAAATTAGTCATACAGTCAACATAAAACAGATTGTATTGTTTAACAGAAGTTTTCAATCATTCAATCGTTCAATAAGCAAAATTAAGCCAATGCCATGGTCTCGGGGATAGGTCTAGGTTTTCAACAGAAACTAAGATCTCTTCATGGATTACCTGAAACATGCTCAAAAAGAAATTGTGTCAACTAAAAAGTTGATGAATCCAAGTGCTTAAAGTCTAAAAACAAATGTGCTTAACAAAATCCTCATTTGATAAAAAGGAAATAATCATACTTTCAACATCGTGGGAGTATTATAATCAACCCTGCACTCAGTCCCGGTTAGCCTCTTCTAAAGTTGTGTTTTACCGGTTAACCCCAAAGGCGAGAACTGAGCCCCAAACCAGTGAACCATACCTGCCCGGATGGTTCACCATAGTTTCTTAACAAAACCTGTCACATGCCACAAATGACCCCTCAGGATCTCAGTGTGGTACCTCCCTGTAGCAGGAGTCACTGTGTGTGGGGGATTCCCAAAATAGATCTATTCACATAAAACAAGCGGTTCACGAAGGAATTAATGATCATGATATAAGTATCGGCATGTAACCATAAATCCCACATACAAGCATCAAGTAAAGCACAATTATAGTTTATAAAATAACAGAGCATGTTTCTTCCCAAAATAGTAGTAAAAAGGGATCACTAGAACTCACCTTAGGTGTTAAGCAAAAGTACTCTTCGTGTGCCGGGAATGTCTCAAGTCTAGCACCCTAACATGAATATATTAAGTGATTAGCTACTGCTCTAAACCTATTTATGGTGCCACAAGTGTGTCTAAGTCTTAGTTTGTCGGATTCGGCTTTCATTCGATTAGGGTTTGCATATAAAGTTTCCTTTTATGGAAAGTCAAGGTTTCTCATACAATCAAGGATTTTACACTATAAAGTTAAGAATATTGGGTAAATATGTTGTTCAAGTGATTAGTAGGCTCATTTGAGTCGGTTATGAAGTTCGGCAAAATTTTACAGTTTAGCCCCTAAAGTTTCAAAATTGACAGTTTCTACACTCAATTTAGTTTCTTGTACAATATGAATTTTATAACCAAAAATTAGGTTCTTGAAGTTGAACTAACTTATTACTAAGTAAATGTACACCAAATTTTCAGATTACATGTTCGGTTTAATACCTATGGCTTAATGTTCCCGGTTACGGTAAAACCGAAGGGTTTTAAAAGTTACGTATGGATTTTCATGTTCTTGAGTGTTAGACCAGTAGATAACATTTTAAAGGCGTTTTCCTAAGTTTCAATTCATTTGATTATGATTTTTTTCCTCTAATAGTTGAAAGCCTCGTTTTTGTGTTTAACCTGTTAAAACGCGTTTTTAACCGAATTTGACCGTTTATAAGCTCGTTTGACCAACTTTTCTACCTTATAATATATTTTATCACTTAACCTACTGAAATAATTTGTTTTATATAATTTTCATCTCTATACCCATATTTCCTAGATTTTTCTCAAAAACATCACCCGGTTAGTATCCGTTTTTACATAAAATTCCCTTTAAATTATCCATTTGACCACTAAAATTTCCCATTGACTACAGAACACTTAATTAACCCTTAAATAACCTGGAATTCTCTTTAAAAAGTTTATATCCCAAGCTTTCTTGTTTTTAAGTTGTTTTTCCATGTTTTCGGGTCCCGAAAGTGACTAGAACGGGTCTAATCTTAACATGTCTTTCATTTCTAGAGATTAGCCATTAATAACACACTTAAAATTCATCAAAACGTTCTGAAATTTCAGTCCCAACTAGTGGCCTAGTTGTTCTACACATCCATAGACTACAAATATTGTGAAAATGTCATAACCGACCATTACACATGTGTAAATCATTGTAACTTGAGTTTAAACATTATCAAAAATTTATTTAACTTAAAAATCAGATTATTAGGGTGTTTAAAAGTTGTTCTTGAGCAGGTTATGACCCTTTTTTGAGAGGGTTTTTCAACCAAGTGTTTAAGTAGTGTTATTTCATGTAAAATGGACGGTTTTCTTAGGTGTAATTCATGTTATAACCACATGTAGGTGGTGTGTACTCTTTGAGACTCTAAAAGCAGGTTATTATTAGTCTTAAAACCCATTAATATGCAGGTTACATGTTTTGTTTTGAAGGGTTACAACATACACAAGTTAGATGGTGTAAAAACACCAAAAATTAGGGTTTTCAAGGTGTAAATCGAGTTTCATCTTTAGAATGACCAATCTAACATGTAAGATACCTTTAGTGAAGTTAAAATATCCTCAAGAACAAGATGATGGTTAGAAGTTTCTGCTACAACAAGGAAAGGTAAGGTTTTTAGTAGAAAAGTGAAGAAAACTCAAGATATAGCTTGTTTCGGGTGAGATGAACCTTACTCTTTGTGTGGTTCAAGATTTGGAGGGTGCGGAGAGGAAATAATGGTCTGGAACTCCTTGGAAAAGGCTTTAGAAGTTGAAAAAAGGCTGGAAGCCACAAGTCTTGCATGTTCCAAGCACCAAAAGCTCACAAAATGGACACCTTCTTGCGGTTTGAAGCTTGGCCGATGCGTAGATGGTGTTGTCTTCGAATCATCAGGCTGGAAATGGATTGGAACCGTGGTGTGCGTGTGTGTTTTCTGAAGAAGAGTCTGAGAGAGAGAGGAGGGAGAAGTGAGGGTGAGAGGAATTGCATGAGGGAGTATTGGGTGGAAGAAAAGGTGGTGTAGAAAGGTGGTGAGTGGAGGAGAGGGGGGCGGCCGATTGCTTTGTCCTCTAGTGGGATTCTTTTTAAATTTTTAATTAAAAATAATACTAGGTGGTATTTTTTTGTAGTATTGTGTAGAATATTAGATGGTAGCATTTTGTTAGTTGATAATTGTTGTACATGCACATGCATGCCTTACCCGTGGATTATGAGTGTGTATGCACACGTTTTTAATTTCTTCAATTAAGATTTTGATTTCATTGTAAGGGTGACTAATTGACTTTCCCGGAACACTAATTTCTCTTAAAAACAAAGTTTGAACTTTGCTAAGAGCCACTAAAAATCACATAAAATCATAGAAATGTAAATAATAGAAGTTGATGATTCTAAATTCACTACTAATAGTTGATTGTTTCTATTATTAGTACTCATAAGACGGGTGATGATGTAAGCAGTTAGGGTTAGAAAAGTGACCTTGAGGCCGGTTGTCACACACGGCCCCATGCTTGGAATTCAAAGCTCAGATTTCTATAATTTCTTGTCAAATATGCTTCCTTTATTCATCTTTCCAATTCGAGAAGACTACGACCTGTCGAAACTGGCTCAACTGTATATCAATGAAATAGTGTCTAGGCATGGGGTGCCACTATCAATAATCTCCGACCGTGATAGCCGTTTCACTTCTCGTTTCTGGAAATCACTCAAACAGGCCTTAGGAACCCGTCTGGATTTAAGCACTGCCTACCACCCACAAACTGACGGTCAATGCGAAAGAACTATTAAAACTTTGGAAGATATGATGAGAACTTGCGTGATTGACTTTGGTGGGAACTGCAACAACCATCTCCCGTTGGTGGAGTTCTCTTATAATAACAGTTACCATGCAAGTATCAAGGCAGCTCCGTATGAGGCTCTCTATGGTAGAAAATGTCAGTCACCATTGAGTTGGAATGAAATTGGTGATTGCCAAGTATTGGGACCCGATATCGTGTTGGAGAACACCGATAATATTTTAAAAATCAAGGAGCGACTACGGGCGGCGAGGGATTGTTAGAAGAAATACGCTGACAGGAGACGAAAGCCATTAGAGTTTCATGTGGGCGACAGGGTAATGCTGAAGGTAGCACCATGGAAGGGAACCGTGAGGTTCGGAAAGAGAGAAAAGTTAAGCCCTAGATACATTGGAGCATTCGAAATACTTGCAAGAATTGGTCCTGTGGCATACAAATTGAAACTACCACAGAAACTGAGTTGTATACATGACACCTTCCATGTGTCAAACCTAAAAAAGTGCATGGTGGATAACACCCTGGAGCTACAATTGGAAGAAGCAAGGATCAATGACAAGTTGAATTTCATGGAAGCGCCCATAGAGATCACAAACCGCCTAGTCAAGCAACTCAGGCGAAGCCGAATACCCAAGGTCAGAGTTAGATGGAACTCAAAATGAGGAACGGAATTCACTTGGGAACGTGAAGATGAGATGAGGAAGAATTATCCACACCTCTTCAAACCCACCCGCTTAGATTCTAATCGAAGCTAAAATTTCGGGATGATATTTCCTAAACGGTGGGAGAATGTGACAACCGGCCTCAAGGTCACTTTTCTAAACTTAACTGCTTACATCATCACCTGTCTTATGAGTACTAATAATAGAAACAATCAACTATTAGTAGTGAATTTAGAATCATCAACTTCTATTATTTACATTTCTATGATTTTATGTGATTTTTAGTGACTCTTAGCAAAGTTCAAACTTTGTTTTTAAGAGAAATTAGTATTCCGGAAAAGTCAATTAGTCACCCTTACAATGAAATTAAAATCTTAATTAAAGCAATTAAAAACGTGTGCATACACACTCATAATCCACGGCTAAGGCATGCATGTGCATGTACAACAATTATCAACTAACAAAATGTTACCATCTAATATTCTACACAACACTACAAAACAAATAACACCTAATACTATTTTTAATTAAAAATTTAAAAAGAATCCCACTAGAGGACAAAGCAATCGGTCGCCCCCCTCTCCTCCACTCACCACCTTTCTACACCACCTTTTCTTCCACCCAATACTCCCTCATGCAATTCCTCTCACCCTCACTTCTCCCTCCTCTCTCTCTCAGACTCTTCTCCAGAAAACACACACACACCATGGTTCGAAGCCATTTCCAGCCTCATAATTTGAAGACAACACCATCTACACATCGGCCAAGCTTCAAACCGCAAGAAGGTGTCCATTTTGTGAGCTTTTAGTGCTCGGAACTTGCAAGTCTTATGGTTTCCAGCCTTTGTTCGACTTCTAAATCCTTTTCCAAGGAGTTCCAGACCATTCTTGTCTCTCTACACCCTCGAAATCATGAACCACACAAAGAGTAAGGTTCATCTCACCCGAAACAAGCTATATCTTGAGTTTTCTTCACTTTTCTCCTAAAAACCTTACATTTCCTTGTTGTAGCAGAAATTTCTCGCTATCATCTTGTTCTTGAGGAGATTTTAACTTCACTTAAGGTATCTTACATGTTATATTGGTTATTTTTAAGATGGAACTCGATTTACACCTTAAAAACCCTAATTTTTGGTGTTTTACACCATCTAACTTGTGTATGTTGTAACCCCTAAAAAAACGTGTAACCTGCATATTAATGGGTTTTAAGACTACTAATAACCCGCTTTTAAAGTCTCAAAGAGTACACACCACCTACATGTGGTTATTACATGAATTACACCTAAGAAAACCCTCCATTTTACATGAAATAACACTACTTAAACACTTGGTTGAAAAACCCTCTCAAACAAGGGTCATAACATGCTCAAGAACAACTTTTTAACACCCTAATAATCTTATTTTTAAGTTAAATGAAGTTTTTATAATGTTTAAACTCAAGTTACAATGATTTACACATGTGTAATGGTCGGTTATGATATTTTCACTATATTTGTAGTCTATGGATGTGTAGAACAACTAGGCCACGAGTTGGGACTGAAATTTCAGAAATTTTTGAAGAATGTTAAGTGTGTTATTAATGTCTAATCTCTGGAAATGATAGACATGTTAAGATTAGACCCATTCTAGTCAATTTTGGGACCCAAAAACATGGAAAAACAACTTAAAAACAAGAAAGCTTGGGCTATAAACTTTTTAAAGAGAATTCCAGGTTCTTTAAGGGTTAATAAATTGTTTCGGAGTCAATGGGAAATTTTAGTGGTCAAATGGATAATTTAAAGGGACTTTTAAGTAAAAACGGGTAGTAACCGGGTGACGTTTTTGAGAAAAATCTAAGAAATATGGGTATAGAGATAAAAATTATAAAAAACAAATTATTTCAGTAGGTTAAGTGAGAAAATAACTTATAAGGTAGAAAAGTTGGTCAAACGAGCTTATAAACGATCAAATTCGGTTAAAACGTGTTTTAACGGGTTAAACACAAAAACGAGGCTTTCAACTATTAGAGGCAAAAATATCATAATAAAATGACTTTAAACTTAGGAAAATGTCCTTAAAATGTTATCTACTTGTCTAACTCTCAAAAACATGAAAATTCATAAGTGGCCGTTAAAACCCTTCGGTTTTACCGTAACCGGGAACGTTAAGCTCAAAGGTATTAAACCGAACCTGTAATCTAAAAATTTGGTGTACATTTACTTAGTAATAAGTTATTTCAAGTTCAAGAAGCTGATGTTTGGTTATAAAAGTCATCTAGTACAAGAAACTAAACTTGAGGGTAGAAACTGTCAATTTTGAAACTTTAGGGGCTAAACTGTAAAATTTTGCCAAACTTCATAACCGACTCAAATGAGCCTACTAATCACTTGAACAACATATTTACCCTATATTCTTAACTTAATAGTGTAAAATCCTTGATTGTACGAGAAATCTTGACTTTCCATAAAAGGAAACTTTATATGCAAACCCTAATTGAATCAAAGCCGACTCCGACAAACTAAGACTTAGACACACTTGTCGCACCTTAACTGGTTTAGAGCAGTAGCTAATCACTTAATATATTCATGTTAGGGTGCTAGACTTGAGACATTCCCGACACACGAAGAGTACTTTTGCTTAACACCTAAGGTGAGTTCTAGCGATCCCTTTTTACTACTGTTTTGGGATGAAACATGCTCTGTTATTTTATGAACAATAATTTTGTTTTACTTGATGCTTGTATGTGGGATTTATGGTTACCTGCCGATACTTATATCATGATCATTAAATCTTTCGTGAACCGCTTGTTTTTTGTGGATAGATCTATTTGGGGAATCCCCCACACACAGTGGCTCCTGCTACAGGGAGGTACCCCACTGAGATCCTGAGGGGTCGTTTGTGGCATGTTACATGTTTTGTTAAGAAACTATGGTGAACCATCCGGGCAGGTATGGTTCACTGGTTTGGTGCTCAGCTCTCCCCTTTGGGGTTAACCGGTAAAACACAACTTTAGAAGAGGCTAACCGGGACTGAGTGCAGGGTTGATTATGATACTCCCATGATGTTGAAACTATGATTCTTTCCTTTTTATCAAATGAGGATTTTGTTAAGCACATTTGTTTTTAGACTTTAAGCACTTGAATTCATCAACATTTTAGTTGACACAATTTCTTTTTGAGCATATTCCAGGTAATCCATGAAGAGATCTTAGTTACTGTTGAAGAACTAGACCTATCCCCGAGACCATGGCATTGGCTTAATTTCGCTTATTGAACGATTTGAATGATTGAAAACTTCTGCTAAACAATACAATCTGTTTTATGTTGAGTGTATGACTAATTTGGGAGCTAGATCTGTTTCTTGCCCCGGTACTCTTTTGAAACTTTAAATGCCATGTGATATTCTCTCCTTTGAGCTCTTGTATTGGTTTGTTTCCGCTGCCATATATTGTTGCTAGTCTGTGACGTCCCACCCTACCTGGGCCCGGGGTGTGACTCTACACATCGGCCAAGCTTCAAACCGTAAGAAGGTGTCCATTTTGTGAGCTTTTGGTGCTTGGAACTTGCAAGCCTTGTGGTTTCCAGCCTTTGTTCGACTTCAACAGCCTTGTCCAAGGAGTTCCAGACCATTCTTGCCTCTCTACACCCTCCAAATCGTGAACCACACAAAGAGTATGGTTCATCTCACCCGAAACAAGCTATATCTTGAGTTTTCTTCACTTTTCTCCTAAAAATCTTACCTTTCTTTGTTGTTGCATAAACTTCTCGCCATCATCTTGTTCTTGAGGAGATTTTAACTTCACTAAAGGTATCTTACATGTTAGATTGGTCATTCTTAAGATGGAACTCGATTTACACCTTGAAAACCCTAATTTTTGGTGTTTTTACACAAGTTAGATGTTTTGTTTTGAAGGGTTACAAGATACACAAGTTAGATGGTGTAAAAACACCAAAAATTAGGGTTTTCAAGGTGTAAATCGAGTTCCATCTTAAGAATGACCAATCTAACATGTAAGATACCTTTAGTGAAGTTAAAATATCCCCAAGAACATGATGATGGCGAGAAGTTTCTGCTACAACAAGGAAAGGTAAGGTTTTTAGGAGAAAAGTGAAGAAAACTCAAGATATAGCTTGTTTCGGGTGAGATGAACCTTACTCTTTCTGTGGTTCACGATTTGGAGAGTGTAGAGAGGCAAGAATGGTCTGGAGCTCCTTGGACATAGCTGTAGAAGTCGAACAAAGGCTGGAAACCACAAGTCTTGCAACTTCCAAGCACCAAAAGCTCACAAAATGGACACCTTCTTGCGGTTTGAAGCTTGGCCGATGTGTAGATGGTGTTGTCTTTGAATAATGAGGCTGGAAATGGCTTGGAACCGTGGCGTGTGTATGTGTGTTTTCTGGAGAGGAGTCCGAGAGAGAGAGGGGAGGGAGAAGTGAGGGTGAGAGGAATTGCATGAGGGAGTATTGGGTGGAAGAAAAGGTGGTGTAGATAGGTGGTGAGTGGAGGAGAGGGGGGCAGTTGATTGCTTTCTCCTCTTGTGGGATTCTATTTAAATTTTTAATTAAAAATAGTATTAGGTGGTATTTGTTTTGTAGTGTTGTGTAGAATATTAGATGGTAACATTTTGTTATTTGATAATTGTTGTTCATGCACATGCATGCCTTAGCCGTGGATTATGAGTGTGTATGCACACATTTTTAATTGCTGCAATTAAGATTTTGATTTCATTGTAAGGGTGAGCAATTGACTTTCGCGGAACACTAATTTCTCTTAAAAACAAAGTTTGAAGTTAGCTAAGAATCACTAAAAATCACATAAAATCATAGAAATGTAAATAATAGAAGTTGATGATTCTAAATTCACTACCAATAGTTGATTGTTTCTATTATTAGTACTCATAAGACGGGTGATGATGTAAGCAGTTAGGGTTAGAAAAGTGACCTTGAGGCCGGTTGTCACATTCTCCCACCGTTTAGGAAATTTCGTCCCGAAATTTTAGCTTCGATTAGAATCTGAGCGGGTGGGTTTGAAGAGGTGTGGATAATTCTTCCTCATCTGATCTTTACGTTCCCAAGTGAATTCCGGTCCTCGTTTTGAGTTCCATCTAACTCTGACCTTGGGTATTCGGCTTCGCCTGAGTTGCTTGACTAGGCGGTTTGTGATCTTTATGGGCTCTTCCACGAAATTCAACTTGTCATTGATCCTTGCTTCTGCCAATGGTAGCTCCAGGGTTTTGTCCACCATGCACTTCTTCAGGTTTGACACATGGAAGGTGTCATGTATACTCAGTTTCTATGGAAGTTTCAATTTGTATGCCACAGGACCAATTCTTGTAAGTATTTCGAATGGTCCAATGTATCTCAAGCTTAACTTTCCTCTCTTTCCGAACCACATGGTTCCCTTCCATGGTGCTACCTTTAGCATTACCCTGTCGCCCACATGAAACTCTAATGGTTTTCGTCTCCTGTCAGCGTATTTCTTTTGACGATCCCTCGCTGCCCGTAGTCGCTCATTGATTTTGAAAATCTTATCGGTGGTCTCCAACACGATGTCGGGTCCCAATACTTCTCTATAACCAATTTCATTCCAACTCAATGGTGACCGACATGTCCTACCATAGAGAGCCTCATACGGAGCTGCCTTGTTACTTGCATGGTAACTGTTATTATAGGAGAACTCCACCAACGGGAGATGGTTGTCCCAGTTACCACCAAAGTCAATCACGCAAGCTCTCAGCATATCTTCCAAAGTTTGAATGGTTCTTTCGCTTTGACTGTCAGTTTATGGGTGGTAGGCAGTGCTTAAATCCAGACGGGTTCCTAAGGCCTGTTGGAGTGATTTCTAGAAACTTTTCTGATTGCATCATCACCCTAACTGCTTACATCATCACCCTGATAGTGGGAGAATGTGACAACCGGCCTCAAGGTCACTTTTCTAACCCTAACTGCTTACATCATCACCCGTCTTATGAGTACTAATAATAGAAACAATCAACTATTAGTAGTGAATTTAGAATCATCAACTTCTATTATTTACATTTCTATGATTTTATGTGATTTTTAGCGACTCTTAGCTAAGTTCAAACTTTGTTTTTAAGAGAAATTAGTGTTCTGGGAAAGTCAATTAGTCACCCTTACAATGAAATCAAAATCTTAATTGAAACAATTAAAAACGTGTGCATACACACTCATAATGCACGGCTAAGGCATGCATGTCCATGTACAACAATTATCAAATAACAAAATGTTACCATCTAATATTCTACACAACACTACAAAACAAATACCACCTAATACTATTTTTAATTACAAATTTAAAAAGAATCCCACTAGAGGACAAAGCAATTGGCCACCCCCCTCTCCTCCACTCACCACCTTTCTACACCACCTTTTCTTCCACCCAATACTCCCTCATGCAATTCCTCTCACCACCTCTAAACTTTCTGGGTAACTTAGTAACAAAATCCATCATGACGTTATCCTATTTCCAGTCTGGGATTTCGGGCAGTTGCAATGTCCCTGACGGTTTTTGGTTTTCAGCTTTTACCATGGCCCAAGTTAGACATTTTCCGACATAAACAGCGATTGCTTTCTTGATTCCAGGCCACCAGAAAAGTGCCTTTAGGCCCTGGTACATTTTGTCGCTTCCAGGGTGAACCGAGTACCTAGATTTGTGTGCTTCATCGAGGATTACCTCTCTAATCCCCCCGTAATTCGACAACAATGTTCTCCCCTCATATTTATATGTACCATCATCGTTCCTCTCTAACCGCTTCTCCATTCCTGTCAAAGCTTCTCCTGCTAAATTTTCTTCCTTTAACGCTTAACTTTGAGCTTCTTTCAGCCTTGCAATAAGGTTGGTGTACACACTCATCCTTAAGGCCCGTACAAGAAAAGGCTTTTCTCTCTTCTTTTGGCTCAAAGCATCTGCCACAACATTGGCCTTACCGGGATGATAACGGATTTCACACTCATAGTTGTTTAACAGCCCAACCCATCTTCTCTGATGCATGTTTAGCATCTTCTGCTCAAGAATGTGTTGCAAACTTCTATGGTCAGTGTAGATGATGCACCTCGTGCCATAGAGGTAGTGCCTCCACATTTTGAGAGCAAACACCACGGCACCTAATTCCAGATCGTGTGTAGTATAGTTCTTCTCGTGATTGTTTAGCAGTCTAGATGCATAGGCAATGACCTTGTTGCATTGCATTAGCACACATCCCAACCCTTGACGCGAGGCGTCACAATAGACTACGAAATCTTCGACTCCTTCTAGGAGGGCTAGAATAGGTGCACTGCATAACTTTTCCTTAAGCATCTCAAGTGCTTCATCTTGCTCTTATTCCCACACAAAGGTTTTGTTCTTCTTAGTCAGTGCGGTCAAGGGTTGAACATTGCATGAGAAGTCCTTTATGAATCGTCGGTAGTATCTGGCCAATCCTAGGAATTGCCTAATCTCAGTGGGAGTTTCAGGAATCTTCCAATTCTTTATGGCTTCAATCTTGGAAGGGTCAACTTGAATTCCATTCTCATTCACTACATGCCCTAGAAATTGGATCTCTCGCATCCAAAATTCACATTTAGAAAATTTGGCATATAGTTGCTCATTCTTGAGTAACTCAAGAATTAGTCTGTGTTGGACTAAAAGAACTAATGAGCCAGATCAGAAAAACCTTTAAGTCCCATAAGTCATCACAACAACTGCTGAAGACATTATCAGCTGTTTGACAAAGTCTGAAGATCAACAGCTGATGACTAAAGTACTGAAGCCTTCATCAGCTAAAGACCAAAGTCTGAAGATCAACAGCTGAAGAC
>BJCO01817886.1:0-11918 GCA_018326465.1 Flaveria floridana | reverse complement strand
TGGGTATTTATACCCAGCCCCAGTTTGGCAATTGTCGGGTTTGGTCCCTACACTTAGGTACCGAGTTCCCGAATTTGTTTCGGTTGATAACGACGTAGATGAGGGAGCTCTATTAATCAATAGGACTCCTCAGGTAACCTCGTTTTTGTGAATCCTCTACGAGCACCCGCGTTAGTATTTTATCACAATTTGTTTAACGATGTCGGTGGCGGTGTTTGTATACGTTTCGAGTATTTGCGAGTACGGGTCAATGATAGCGACAACAATTTGAAAAATGTAAATCTGAAATTACGGGCTGTCACAGATCTGCTTAGTAAATAGCAGAACGTTGTTAGAACTTCTTTTGTTCAGGTTCTGTTTTTAGTTTCTGGTATGATTTTATGTTGAGGTTGCTGTTCACAGATTTATTTTAGAGGTTGATGATGAATGAACAGTGACTGATGAGGTATTTCACCAGATATTCACTTTGTATGCTGAATAGAGGTAGTTGAACACTCTATTAGCAACTCAATCACCAGATCAATTGAGTTCAACTTAGATCTGAGCATATCTAAAGAAGAACCAAGAGCCAAAGCTCTGATACCAATTGAATGGGTGTGAGAATGATATTTTTTTTTGTTGTGAAACAACAAGGACCGAATATGATGATTGAGTCAGTAATTATATAGCAGAATCATACAAACACAGAACATTGAATGCAATAAATACTAATAAATGCTTCTTTGTATTGATTAAGTTGAACAGTTACAATAAATGCTAGGGTTTGAGCAATATACAGTAACCGAACAACTTAGGGACCAAAGACGGATCTTCGGATTGTCTAAGGTTTTTCTGAAATTCTAAGTCTTAGTCTTAGTCTTAGTCACCTCACATACGAGGTTGTCTGTTCTAATTATAGGCTGACATGAAGCCTTTACAAAATAACTAAACTACCCCTATACATAATCTTGTCTAAGTACAAAAGGTCTTCATCAGCATTTCTTTTGTTCATCCACATTGACTAATGCGGATGAGTTGAACTCAATCAGCATTTGTTTTTCTTCAACCGCATTAGTGTTTGGTCATCAGCATTAAGAAATGCGGAAGAACAAATACTTAGCGCATTTGTTGCTGAACATCCGCATTAGTTAATGCGGAAGAGTAAATCCTTGGCAGCTTTTGTTCGGCTGTCCGCATTTGTCAATGCGGAAGAACAAATACTTGTCAGCATTTGTTCTTTGGTCATCCGCATGTACAAATGCGGATAGCCTACACTTGTCTTCTTTGTTGATACAGATTCTTCATCCATATTGATTCTTGGACTTAGGGAGATTCCAGCAGAACAACCATCATCCACTACTTGAATTGGCATGTATGATCCTTTCAGGGTCCAACAGTAATCAAATTTGGGTTCATCAAAAACGCTGATGAAGCATGTGTCTATAAGAAAGCTAGTAGGAGCATCATCACTTTCCTAGTATTGTATGTCAATAACATCCTTCTATTTGGAAATGACGTTCCAACCATGGAGGGTGTAAAAACCTGGCTGCGAAGCTGTTTTTCCATTAAGGATCTTGGTGAAGTCACCTATATTTTGGGGATAAAGATCTATAGGGATAGATCAAGGCGGTTGATAGGTTTAAATCAAAGTGCATACATTGATAAGATCTTGAAAAGGTTCAAGATGGAAAACTCTAAGAAAGGTACCGTACCTATTTAAAGAGGAACGATACTGAGTATGACTCAATGTCCAAGCTCAAAGGATGAGCAAGACAAAATGAAGGGTATCCCGTATGCGTCTGCTATAGGATCCATCATGTATGCAATGATATGCAGTAGGCCGGACGTGTCATGCGCTTTGAGCGTGACAAGTCGATACCAGCAAAATCCTTGAAATAGTCATTGGATGGCTGTTAAGAACATACTTAAGTACCTAAGGACGACTAAAGATATGTTCCTAATTTACGGATCTGGTGAGGAGGAACTCGTAGTAAAAGGTTACATGGATGCGAGTTTCCAAACTAATCGGGATGATCACGATCACAATCAGGGTGCATTTTCATCTTGAATGGAGGAGCAGTCTCTTGGAAGAGCTCTAAACAAGATGTGGTGGCATTATCAACTACAGAGTCAGAATACATCGCCGCTTCATTAGCAGCTCAGGAAGCTGCATGGTTGAAGAAATTCATTGCCGACCTAGGAGTGGTCCCTTCCATTCAGGACCCCCTAGAAATTCTTTGTGATAACGAGGGTGTGATTGCTTAAATCAAGGAACCCCGTGCACATCAAAAGACTAGGCACATTGAGCGGAGATTCAACTACATAAGGGATGAAGTTGAAAAGGGAAAGATATGCATTCGCAAAGTTCACATGGATCAAAACATTGCGGATCCACTAACGAAGCTCCTTGAAAAGGCAAAGCATGAAGGTCAAACTTGTGCCATGGGACTTTGATATTTTAGTGACTGGATTTGATCTTTAATTTTGTATTAGAATATTAGAACCTTTCATTACTTAAATAAATTATTTGGTTATAATGTTTCAACTAATATTCCTATTTTGTATGTTTAAAATCCATGAGTAAATCATTTACTCAAAATGTCCGTAGTCGTTCATACTTGTGGGAACAAGTATGAGGGTAAGACTATTATGAATTTGGATTGGTAGATATTCATAAGGTTGAATATAGAGCAAAGGGTTGCTGCCAAGGTTCATAGATATTTGTGGGATGCAAATATTGGACTGACCCGCATCTCAAATATTACTACATGGAATCTTCCTGATTGATCATAAGTAATTTTGAGTAAAGGAGAATATTATTTGGTATCCTCTGACCTGAGATACATATTGAGTCTTGATATTCACCGAATGTTATACTTTGACTTAGTTCTTTGCTGTTCTGAAACGTGGCAGTACATAAGGCTGAATTCAGGTATGATACGAGGTGATTGTGAGAGACGTATGTAGTCAAGATGGGATTTGTCCCTCTTATTCGTTGAGAGTAAGATGTCTAAGGCCTGATAAAGTTAAATCAACAGCGAATGATCACTCTGTGTCTCTAGGATTTAACATGACATCTGTGACAAAAGGATAGATGGTTGTTTCACCTAAAACATTTCGAGTAAGGTACTTGAAGGGAATGATGTTATCGAATGGCTCTTATTCATACGTATTAAGGGTAGTAAACCGTTGTTAGGCGGTATTTACTGCTTGTATCAATCTTCTATGAATCTTGTGCAAATGGGAGATTGTTGTATCTTATATGCCCAAGACACATACAAGATTGATGTGGTTAGTACGTTATGATCCAAGTCGGGTTATACCCAATAACAAGCTAAGCAAATACCAATAAATATTTATTTGTTGATATGATCAAACAAATAAATATTAACACCAATTTAGTAAATAGGTTTTCTAAATTATTGCATTTGAAATAGAACAAATTATATGGATAAATTTGTTTGTGAGAAATTATTTGTATCATTATTTAAGTTAGTTAAATAATAACAAATAATAGTGTGTTAAAGTTATAAAATTAAAAGGGGGTTTAATTTTATAGACTTATGTGATTAAAGAGTGTAACAATTTTATAAAATTGAAATGGGTGGGATCCCATTTCAAACCCATTTTCGGCCGCCCAAGGGTGGCATTGGGATTCCTTTTGTCTTGGTTCTTTACAAGACTTAATACATTACAACACTCAACCCAATTCACACTCTCTCACACACACACATGCAAGAACTCTGCCTTCTTCGTTGGTTTCGTATAAACTTGGTTTCGTATTTGAACTGTTACGTGTTCTAAACACTCTTCTCATTGTGAGACTGGTTGTATTGACCACCCTTAACTGGTCTTGCACAAGTTGTAGGATCTGTATCTATTAACTTTAACAATAAATTCAGGGGTACAAAGATGTTTCAATTCCTTGGCTTCTTCATGGTCAGCCATTAGTGCTTGGTTTGGAGATGCATGTTAAACCTAAAAGCTTCAATTAAAGCCTCATTGTTCAACAACAATTGCAACTTGCTTCTTAGGCTTGTTAGTGTTGGAGATCCATTAGTGTAGTTTGGTTTGGATTGTGCTTGGCCACCATTTGTCCTTGATGCCTTGCACTCCCTTGCAAAGTGTCCTGTGTGGTTACAGTTGTAACACTTCACCTTGCTTTTATCCAGCCCAAACTTTCCACTAGTTGCATTGCTGGGAAACTTCATGCCTGTCCTCTTAAAGAATCTTTTAGCTCTGTGAGTGAGAAGAGCCATCTACAAGAATATTTCCATATATTCTAGATCATCTAGATGGATACATTCTAGGTCTTCAAGAGTGAAGAGAAAGCTGCCACTACTTTCATCACTAGACATAAAAGCTTGAGATGAGCTTGTCTCTTGGAATGGGCTTCCTTGGACGTAATTATCCCTTATTGTCTCTAGGAAGTTGATGAAAGCACCCTTTTGTGAGTTTTCAGGGTAGCAGATGGGATGATGTTGTGGTTCTCTGCAATCCCTTTCAATGACATGAAGGGTTGAACTCTACTGATTGTTGGAGTTGCTTGATGGATTTTGCATGTTCATCTCCATCTGGTATCTACTAGGTATACCATACAGTTCAGTAAGAGTAAGGTCTTGAGGTTTTCAGTCCTCTTAATGATGTCTATTGTCAGGGGAAGAGAGAACATGAACAAATGTCCTTGTTCTTAAGAGTTTCTACAACATTCATTAGAGTATTCACAATCTAAACATACCTGAAGTATTGTTGAGTCATTGTTTTACATGTTTTGAAAGTGATGTTCTCAAACTACTACTTTAAAAGGTGTTTTTTGTTCCTTTGCTTCATTAGACACCTCATACATAAGTTTCAGTGCATCCCATAGTTGCCTAGCAATTTGCACTTTTTGAAGCCTCTGTAAATAGAGTTTAGAAGAGCAGCTTGTAGGGTGGTCATGGCTTTCTAATCTACATATCTTCTTCTAGTGTTCTTCTAAGTAGTCAGCCACTTCCTTTGGTATCATGCCACCACCAGCAACAGCTAAAAAGGTGCATGGTACGTGAGGTTCTGAGACAACATATCCCCACATCCTGGTGTCTTGAGAATTGATTAAGCCTTCCATTTTTTGGCACCAAGTATCAAAGTCATCAGGAGTGATCAGTTGTGATTTTGTCATGGTTCAGGTTTCTATATCAGCCTTGCTAAGAGCTGCCATTTGAGTTGTTAAGTGTTTTATGAAACTGAAAGGATTTAAGATGGTGAGATCTTACAATCAAGAGAATAAAAAGCTCTGATACCAATTGCATGACCGTAGAAGGTGGTCAATACAATCAATTTCACAATGAGGAGAGACTTAGAACACTTAACAGATCAAATGGGGAACCGAGGTTTAGTTGATGATACTAGGAACACAAGTAAGTATGAGACTGAACAAGAACAAGATATTATTTAGCTTTCAAGAATGTTGTATATTGCTCTCAACTTTTATTAAAAGTGTTACAAAGCATAAAAATAAATACAAGTACTTGAGACACTTTATACTACATCCTACAGTCGGCTATACTTTGAAAACTAGTTGGAAGCACTAATCTAGACAACAAGATCAATGTATAGTCAAAAGGCAGATTTCCTTTTGACTTATAACTATGACATACCATATATCACATCCTAATATATTATAAAAAGGATAAAAGGTACAAAATTAGAAAGTTACAAACGAATGACCATAATCTACAGTTGATAAAAGCATTGATATTTTTACCAACTTATCTAAGTTGGTGAGTATTCAAAGGTGGTAGCGAAAACTTGTTCAGCTTTTTATGAAAAGGTGATCAGAGAGCATGTCTTCTCGGTATTCGGAAGAAATCAGTATTTGGCTTCATAAAACTTTGTCTCTGAAGGTTCGGAAGACTTCATCTTTGACTTCGAAATATTTTGTCATTTGGCTTCGGAAGATTTTACATTTAGCTTATTTCCTTTGAGTTGTGTAGAACTTTCAAAGTAACTTTACTTTATACTTCATGCATGCATGCTGAGAGCTCTTTGGTTGCTTTGGTCGTATTAGCCTTTGAGTATAAACCTTACAGAAACCACCTATCTTCTTCTTTTGTGGTTTGGTGATGGCTTCAAGAGCTCGATAATGGCAATGCGGAGAGAAGCAGAGTCTTAGGAGACATACTCCGACATGTGGAAAGATAGTAATCAATGACGGTGATGGATGAGCTTGGGTCATGAGTGGTGTTCATGCATATATGTTGTATTCATGCCTAATTTTTGCCAATCATGTCTCTTATCTTTCATTGGTGAATGTCGTAAGAACGGTTCAGGGAGGTGGTGACCTTCGGTCAACGGCGACGATGAAGACGACAACATTCACTCCAATCATTTCCCCCACTATATACATTGTATAATATGAAAAAATAAGTATGAGGAATAGTTATTGTTTTGTGTTTTTGGTTTTGCCATAGAGGTTTGTTGACTTATCATTTTTTCCCCTCTCCCTGTATGGTTATATGTAAAGTGATACGATTTGTTCTAGTTTTTGTGGGTGTGCGGGTGGTTAGGCCGATAGTAAAGTTGGCGGTGGCGGTGGCATTTTCACTGCCACCTTTGTTGGTGGGATTGTGACGGTGGCGGCAACGGGGTATTTACGGTGGTTTTGTCGTGAGAGAATTAGAGCTCATCCGATTGGTTTTATAGAGAGAGAAGGTGTGGCCAGTGGTGGTTGGTCTCCGCTCTAGTGGCGTACGGTCGTTACTTGATCTACATTGATTTTAGTCGCGGCTTTAGGTCTCTATTGTATTCTAGCCCTGTTTGTTTCAGGTTTTGATTTGGGGCTTTTGCCAGCGGTGGCGGATGTTCACGTGTCTTTGGTTGGTCTTATCGCTATCGTTGATGTTTGTAGTTGTCGCGGTAGTCATGGGGCTGCTAGAATCGTCTAGTGGCCACTAGGGTTTTCGGTGGTGTCCGATGGGGCTCCTACAAGATGGCGCGTTGGTCACCCTTTAGGGTTTCGAGATTTGGTTGCCCTGCCATCATCAAGTCGCTACCCGGTTGTACTTCTCACACCGGTGTATGTTATGTCTTCCCCAGCTCCCCTCAGTGTTGTCGTCTGGGTTGGCTTTCCCATGTTATCAGCTTGATGTTGATGGTGGTGATGGCGACGGTGGTGAAGGTAACCTGGTCGATTTGCTCCATCTAAGACTGCTTATGATATCTCGATGCCAGCGGTGGTAACGACAGTGATGGTGGTCTAGTTGGTTTGTGATTTGTCGATGATGATAAGGTTAGCCTCATCTGAAACCGCTTCTGGTTCATTGTTTTCTTTGTGTCGCGATAGAGATGTCAATGATGACAAGCTGTCACTCATCAGAGACTACCAATATTTGGGTATGTTCAATCAGTTTTTATTTCCGTGGCTATGATTGGAATGTAAAACCCGTGTTGGTTGTCATGGTTTGGCAGTCGTTTACGGCATGCAGCTACAACTAGGATAGCAGTTCCGAGCCCGGTTTGTGCAAAATTATCTTTATCGTAAGGTGTTAGTTGTTGTAGTGTTCGTTTGGCTATGATTGTATTTGAAAAATATTATCAGTTACCGTGGCGTGGAAATCCACTGTGGTCTGCATCCGTAACCGTAATTCGATTCTGAATCAACAGTTTGATTTGCAATGCATATACGGGTATGATGGATTATCTGAGCCATACACGCACGTCCAACGCGCGTGCCCAAATTTCCGGCTAGTTTGACAAATTTTGTAAATTAACTTTTATTTACATGTTTAATTGACAGAGAATATCGTGATTTGTAGAATTACGCAATCAATTCATTCAAGTCTTTTGAAACTCGCTGTTGCTTTGATTTTTGAAAATTTGGTAGGCTTTTCATTACTTTTTCTTCGCATGCATTGATTTGCTCTTCATCAGAATATGTGGATATTGAAATATGTTGTTTTTGTAACTTTTTCAGATTTTCTTACTAATTGTCAAATACCTTAGCCATGTGTTTTTACAAATATTTGGGAAGTAGCTTTTGAGGTATTTTACACAGAATAAGGGTCAGTAGCAAGTGTTTTGTATAATAAATAAGGATCAGTTTCTTAATAATATAGGTTTTGTAATAACAATTTGTATTTGTGGACTAAAGTAAAATCAACAAAATACCTGCAAGGTTTGTTTTGCATAGTCAATTTGCATATTATTTTTTTTTTTTGGACTCTCAGATTACTCTTGTCACATCCCGGCGGAAGCGTGAACGGAATGGGTGGAATGTGACTAGCTCTATCAGAGTACATTAATTATAGCGGAACAAATCTTAAATACATATACTTAAAACAGGAAAGTAAGACATGCATTTATTTATAATATTCGTGATTACATCTTATACATAACTTTCAAAATTAGACATAATCTTTTACTACATCATTAAACTACTGCATGTCTTCAAATACGGTGGAAGTGTGCATCAACGTACACACTACCATCAACGATGTTGACAGTTAGTGTGACACAAACTCTTCCTACCACTTCTCCCCAACCATTGTGTACTTTAAAGCTAAGATCAAAAGTATTACTCATTGTTTCCTGAAAAAGTACACTTAAACCAGTCAACAAAAATGCTGGTGAGAACATAGGTTTATAGCCAGACAAAGATTTTTGTTGATGTGTTAATTACAACCAAACCTGTTCACAACATAATCATACTGTCACGAAATAATCATAAAATCAAATAATATTACATCCTAACCCCCATTCGGTTAGATGCAGGAAAATAGTAGCAACCCTCATCCGGTTGGTACAAATATTCTCCTAAGTAGCGCTACTAATATTATTGACCAGTTCCTCATTCGAACTAATGGTTGTGTCGCAAATGACAGTAAGCAAACAAAAATATTTTCAAAAATAACACATCAACTCAAGAGTATACTTTTTCCCCCAAAACTTTACGGAATACCAAACGGTTGAAAATGGGGCTATGAACTCACCGTGTCTTCTCACTTGAACCTAATAAGATAGTTCATAGTGTTAGACAATACTTCAATATTTTTCTGGTTTTTATTGACTGTAAAAGGTTAATAGAAACACTTTCGGGCCTCTAAAAATTCTGAATCCATAATTGTTTGTAATTTACTTCAAACTTCTCAAAAATCCCAAAATATTGCTACTGATATTCAAAAATCACCAAAATTTTATAGAATATAATTTGGACAGTTTGTAGCTTACCATAATTTTTATAACTTCAAATTCCCAACCAATTATTTTATATAAATCCTACAATATTCCCAATATTCATCAAAATACACACTGTTGTCCAATAATTCCTCATAAATTCATAGAATTTTTTCCATAAAGTCAGTACGATCTCCAAATTTTTATAACATCTAAATCTTAACAGATTATTTTCTGTAAATTTCATAACATTTCCACAATTACTTAAAAATAACTTCTATTCACGATAAATTCCCAAAAGTTTATAGAAGACTTACTATATAGATTTAAGCATCATATAATTATCTCAAAGTCCAAATCCAAAACAGACTAGTTTCTGTATTTTTCACAATAATTATAATATTTAGCAAAAATATTTATATTGTTCCATAAATCATGAAAATTATATATTCTGTAGAGTATAATTTTATATTGCATCTACGATTTTATTAGAATTTATAAATTGCTTTAAGTATTTATTATGATTTATTTATTGCAGAACATATAAAAATTCATATCTTAAGTATAATAAGGAATAAAATTCTGAAATAATTCCAGGGGTTTTTATACCACAAAAGTATCATTCTGTGAATTTATCAGAATTTTTCCGAAATTATTTCTATTTTTGACATTTTCCTCTATTTCTTATTTATAAAATAAGAATTATAAATTATTTCATTTATCAAAACTTTGTCAAAACTTCCAGTTTAATATTTCAGTAGGTAAGTGAGAATTTTCAATGTTTATTCCCACAATTGCAATTTGTTTAATATTTACTTGATTTTTCTTAAATAATTACAAGATTTAATTCTTGCAAATTCCAAATATACCTTTTTATCATAAGTTTCTGAGTTTTTATAACTTATTATTTATGATTAATGAAATAATAATTTCCAGAATCGGTTTTGGTGTTTAAATACCAAAACTAACAATATATATGTTTTGTAACATATATGTAACAATAATTAGTTTATACCTTGTGATGATGATTTTTAATGGTATCTTGGCTTCTTGAATTCGAGAACAAGACTGTAGAGATCGTGGATGGTGATGGTAGCTGCTATGGTGTGTAGTTCGTGGGTGTTGATGTTGTGGTTGTCGGGTGGTGGTTGTTGTTGTTGTTTTAAGTGAACCCGAGAGTGAGAAGGGATTGTGAGGCAGGTTGGTGGTGGTGATTCGTTTTGGAGACAGCAGAAGATGTTTGCGGATGGTGGTGATCGGGTAGAGGTGGTAGTGTGTGTTTGCAATGATCCGAGAGAGGGAGAGAGCAAGGTGATGGTTTTGTGTGTGTTTGTTCAAGGGACCCGTGAGCTTTAAGCAATGCATGGGTCGGTTTTAGAGGGATGACTCACCAAGAGTCTAGAATTGTAGCTTAGGGAGGTGGCATGCTTTGGATCCTTCATGGTGTGAACTCATGAAAACCGGGTGCATGGGTGGCGGTTTGGGGAGGACTCCCGAGGCTAGCTTGCTAGATGGCAATTAGAGAACCTCCATGGTGTGAACATAAGGTTTGTAAGTCAAGGTGGATGTTTAGGTGGCAAATGGTGGTGATAGTAGGGTATGTGGTGGCGGTTTTAAGGAGAAAGACTATGAATTGCATGGAACCGAGGGTTTGCTTTGGGTTAAGGTGTAGGCGGTTTATGGTGGCCGAGGGTAGTGGTTTTGCAAAACAATTTTAATGGTAAGGTTGTTTCGGGATATAGGTTTTGGGTTGGTGGTTTGAATTGGTAGTTTTAATTTCTAGGTTTAGTTTTAGGATTTAGTTTGAATTTTGATGCGTTAATATATACACATATACATACCCGTATCTATAGGTGAGCTATATATATATATATACATGTATGTGTGGATTTCGGGTATTGTTTTAAATCGAGGGATATAGGGTGGGTTGGGTTAATAGTTTTGGATGGTAGTGGTTTAGATTGTTTTTGTGTGTGATATTAGTTTTAGGTTTTTAATTTAGAGTTTGCTTTAATTTAGTTTTAATATGTACATATATATGTACATATATATGTATATATGCATAAGTGACTTATATCATATACATACATAAGTAAACATATATACATGCTTAACCATACATAAGCATACGAAAATTTTCCATGTGTTTATATATATATTCATGCATGCACACGTAAATCTTATGCATATATACACATGCATACGTAAATTTGTACATATATACACATAGGTGTGAATTTCGGATGTAGAAATACACATGCATACGTACTATAATAATATATAGACATGCATGCAAACATGCATACGTAAACTTTCCAAATATAACTTAGTATAACCGTAATAAAAGTTTTAGGGTTGTTACATTCTCCCCCCGTTAAAAGAATTTCGTCCCGAAATTCAGTGGAGTATGCTTTAGAAAACTTAAATAAGTATTACCTCTGAACAGGTGAGGGTACTTTTTCTTGATCTCATCTTCCATTTCCCAAGTGTATTCTGGTCCTCTTTTTGCATTCCACTTAATCTTCACTATGGGAATTTTACTTCTTCTTAACTTCTTTATTTCTTTTCCCACAATGGCTATTGGTTCTTCCACAAAATGTAATTTTCTATCTACTTGTAATTCCTTGAATTGGTACTTCTAAGGTTTCATTGGTTAGGCATTTCTTGAGGTTGGACATATGAAATGTGTTGTGTACTTCACTTAATTCCTGTGGTAATTCCAACTTATATGCTACAGGACCAATTCTATCAATAATTTTAAATGGACCAATGTACCTAGGGTTCAGTTT